>JAQQSK010017347.1:0-10146 GCA_028658325.1 Potorous gilbertii | reverse complement strand
TCATTTGCAGAACTGCACAGATATGGCCTATATTGAATTGCCTGCCTTCCCAAAGGGAATGGGTGGGGAGGGAGGGATGGGGAGAAGTTGGAACTCAAAGTTTTAGGAACAACTGTTGAGTAATGTTCTTGTTACTAGGAAATAAGAAATACAGGTAATGGGGAATAGAAAGTTATCTGGCCCTACAGGACAAAAGAGAAGATGGGGACAAGGGAAGGGAGGGATGATAGAAGAGAGGGCAGATTGGTGATAGGGGAAATTAGAATGCTTGGTGTATTGGGGTGGGGGAGGGGACAAATGGGGAGACAATTTGGAAATCAAAATTTTGTGAAAATGAATGTAAAAAGTTAAATAAATAAATTTATATAAAAAAAACAAGAATGAAGGACAACAGCCAGATGACTGGGATTAATAGATCCAAGTTTGACTTTGAATCCAGAAAGAAATGAATATGTGACCTTTCTATGACACATACTAACTATGTGACCCTGGGCAAATAATTTACCTTACAGTGTTCTAGTTTTGAACTTGGAGAGTGTAAATGACAGAGGAGTTGCCAATTTACTTTGACAGAAGGAATTTCCTTATTTGGGAGTTCCCTACACAGATGAATTCACAAGTCCATTTCCCATCCTCCATATTTCCCTGTATTGAGTATTAGTTTAAAAAATTAACTAATACGCATAAAAATAAACTATCCAAAGCCAACCAAACAAACAGACCTGAAGGGTTGGATGTTGATGTCCAGGAGAAAGATGGCTGTAATGGGAATGGTCAGTGTCCTCTGTGGATGACAAAGAAACCAAAGTGATGTCAGAAAGAAATGAGTGGGGAGAACGAGTGAACCTTATGAGCACTGGGGCTTCTGGTTAATGAAATAAAAGTAGTGGATGGGGAACAACATAAGAGGCCCAGCAGGCCTATGGCACTAAAGAGGTCAGCTTTCTGTGAGTGATGTCAGTTGGGCACAGAGGATGGGAGGCAGACCTTAGGGGACTGGAGGGTGAATTTTCATTGAGGACATTGACATCTGGCCTAGAATTTTCATTCACAAAGAAGTTTGGTCCAATTCAACTCATTGAAATTTTATTTAATATCTGCTCTGTAAAAGGCACTGTATTAGGTAGAGAAAGGAAAGTGAAAAATTGGTCATTAGTTAAAGCGACAGTTAGATAGAGAAAGGGTATACCACAGATCATAGACTGGCCTTTTTAACTCATTCACAAAAAGAACTCTCTAGGCTTTGTCTGAAGACCTCCAATGAGAGAGAATCCACCACCTTTCAAGGCTGTCAGTCTGCTTTTGGACTGCTCTAAATATTAGGAAGTTTTTCTTGACATTGAAACTCTTTGCTTCTGGTTTTTTGCTCTGGCTTATGTGGATTCAAGGGCAATGGGTGGTTGGAGCAAGAATGGCTGAAGATATTAACCGGTGTGTTGTCTCATTCTTGACCTGAAACTTGACAACTCAATAAGCCAGCCACGTTTTCTTGATCTTAGTTAGCACAGTCATACATAACACTTTTCTATAAAAAACTTTCACTTGACACGAAGAGATTTAGATGTTTCCCCTTTAGTCAAATTTGGTAATTTGTTCTTGAAAATGCCATAGAAAATGTTTGTTCTTTTGTGTGCTTATCCAAAAGAAGTTTCGAAAAAAAAACCCACAAAAAGACAAAACAAAAAAAATCCGGTGAATCAAGAGTATATAAAATTTTTATTCACTCTTTTAGTCTTAATACTGAGACTCTTCAATTTTTTTAGAAGCAATTAGAGTTGAGACTTGCTTAGTGTCATAGCTAGTAAGTATCTAAGGCCAAATTTGAACCCAATACAGGGCTGAGAGGGAGGCTAATGGCTTTGCACAGCTCTGCCTCCCTTCAATCCAATTCACTTGCAAGTCAAGACATCACCTTCCCGATGTCACTAGTCCTCTAGGAGAACAAAGGCCAAATAGCAACAATGTATCCATTGCATCCCCTAGCTGCCCCTGGAATTTTCAGTTTTTTAAAAAAATATTCATACCTTTTGTCATTTACACCACATTTTCCCACTGAGCTCTCATTGGTAAGAAAACAAAACAACTGTTTAGCAAAATTGACTGTGGCTGATGTCATAGCAACTGCCACGACTATAGACCTCCTGCCTACTGAGAGGAGGTCATTACCCTCCTTGCCCACTTAAGAATGACCTACCTGTGTGACTTTTTCTTACTTCTCTGTTTTATCTTACACTTCTGTTATAACCTCTGATATTTTGAGGAGCTAAAGGATGGTAAGAAACTAGAAAAAGTAGCTCATTATTAACAAGCTCTGAAGCTAATTTGTGGCTTTGGTATCTAAGTTGGCAAAGGGGTGAGAGGAGCATAGAGGATGAATCTAGAGGGAGGATGGGCCATTTTTTCCTATGGTGACATATGCTATCCCTTCACAGTTTGGGGCTTGCAAGGATACTGCTCTCAAGACTTCCTTGCCTTTCCCTGTTTCAGGAAGTTCTTATCATTCATCACACAGCATTCCTTAGAGTCACTGGAACAACAAAATGATGAACACTGAGCCAGCTAACCCGGTGACTTCTGTATGTTGTGAGAAACAATTGCTGCCTCTGGGAACTAGTAAGACACTCATTGAGATTCATTTACAGTCTTTCTGGCAGAGTGAGGAAACAGATAGACATTTAACCTGGGACTCTTTGCTTCTGGTATGACCCTGGGCAAGTCACTTAATCTCTTAATATGCCAGGCAACTCTTTAAAATGATCAGTTGCATGGCTAATATGGAAATACGTTTTATACAACTTCACATGTATAATGGGCGCTGTTTTACTTGCATTCTCAAGGGGTGGGGGAGGGGTTGGAGGAAGGGAGAGAATTTGGAACTAAACAATTTTTGAAATGAATGTTTAAAAAAATGACCCAAAGAATTTTTGCTTCTGTGGGTTATAATATTGATTAAATTAAAACTTAAATATCTATATCTATAGACATCTCTCTATACATATACACACATACATACACATGCATGCATACATACATATGTATGCATAATATAGTATGCAAACATAATATACATACAGATATATATTCATACACACATATATGTGTGTATATATATACATATGTGTGTATAGATATGTGTGTATGTGTATATATACATATGTGTGTGTGTGTGTGTGTGTGTGTGTGTGTGTGTATTGCTGAATTGGTGACAATCTGTACTGGTAGAGAGACTTTCCTTATTGGGACCTCCTTAAATCTATGAAACCACAGTTCTAGACATATAAACCCCCACCCCACCCTCAAAAAAACCCTAACACAACCTATCATCAGTAGAACACAAACCCTCGAAAATACTTTCAGCTTCTTCTGCCTCTTTCGGGTCTCACTAAGTGCATTGCTTCAGAAGTTTGCCCTGAAGTCACTAGTCTGCACACTCCGCAAGAGCCAGGACCATATCTTCTTTATCTTTGTATCCCTGCAATTACCTAGCATGTGTTTGAATGTCACAGGTGCCGTACACGTTTCTGTCAAATGTGTCATTGCTTAATCTAACTCCAGATCCATTGCTAGGTGTGTCTCACTTGTGATTCACTCTTGTTTGTCCAGGTCTCCAGGGACCTTCACCCTGGTTCTATGACTGCTATCTAGATTTTTCTCACATCGAATGATGGCAGCTTCCTTTATTCCATGTATCCAAGGGAGGACTTTGCCATATTCACGATTCTTTTGTACTCACCTGTTTGTCACTGGTGGCACTATTGGTGGCAATTGTATATCTGCCACTCCTTAGCAGAACACATGCGTAGCCAATAGGACACTCCCGAGTTCCAAAGGACAAGGGGCAGAAGCTGTCAAAACAAGTGATGTAAATGACTGAGGGTTGCCAATATTCAGAAATCCTGGCCTTTGAGCTTCAATCTGCCTGCTCTTGTGTTTGGTTTTCTTCCCCTTGGCCTGTTACTTCAAACCCTGACTTAGTCTAAGCCCTGTTTGGATGCTGCTGGATGCCTTGTGTTTGAACTCACTGTTTTATATTGGATCAAGCCCGTCCATGTACGGGAATGAGCAGAGTGTGTGCTGATTGTACTGAGGATAAGTCATAATGAGCATTTATATAGTGCTTTCAGGTTTGCAAAATATTTTACATGTGATATTATTTGATGCTCATAACAACCTTCTGAAGTCCTTTCTGTTATTATTATAAGTTAATTAAAGCTAGGAGAAGCCTTGTAGCTTCAGCACCATTTGATGGTACTGCGAGTTGGGGGTTGGGTCTCCTTTAGTTTGTTTTTTAATATGGGATGTTCATGGGTATTTTTGGGGGTCCAGGCTCAAGACACTTGATTTTCCTAAGGACCATATGCAAGCATGTACCAGAATTAGAGAAATGATAATGAGTTGTATTTCATATTCTGTTTGGACTCAAAGGAGTTTTAACCTGGAGTTTATATACTCCAAGTTCACAAGGTTGGTGACCTTGGATAAAAAAATGACATCTTTATTTTCATTAGCTTTTGTTTTGTAATCTTATTTGATGCATTTAAAAACATTATTCTGAGAAGGGGTTCTTAGACTTCATTAGATTGTTTACAAAAAGGTTAAGAATCCCTAGTATAGAAACATATCTGAATTACATCAGCTAAAATTTTATCAGCTGTATCATTAGTCCCAATTTCATGTTCCTAAAGGGTGATCATAGTTTCATGGAAGTGTAGATTTATAACTGAAAAGAAACTTTGAGGCTTTTCAGTCTAGGCCTCTCATTTTACAGATTAAGAAACAGTCTCAGGGAGTGCCCAAGGTCATTTAGTCAATAGCATTTCCACCATTTGAATCCATAGCCCTCAACTCCACATCCAGTCTTCTTTTCACTATACCACCCTAAGTGCCTGGCAAAATCTCTAATGCCCTCCTCTTCTACAATGCACTGTTACAAAATCACTGCCTTTGATCCTGGGGGTTTGTCCATAAACTCCTTTCTCTCCACCTCTTTCTCAGAGAGGATTATCCTTATCAGAAAAGTCAGCCCACCCCTAGCCTAGGGAGGACTGGATCTGACCCACTTGTCTGTGGATTGTTCTTGGCTTTGTGGAAAATACCATTTCCTAGTAGAGGGCTAAGTTCTATCTGTGACTTCTTTCTACTAATTAAAAAAAACCCCTGCAATCTAAATACTATCCTCAATGCCTCATTATCTTTAACCTTCAGCCAACCGTACCCTTCATACTCAATCTATTCTCATGCCTGTTTCATTTTCTTAACATCTCTTGTATACATTCTTCAGCTCTGCTACCATCCTGGGGCAGACCCTCATTTCCTTACACCTGGAATTTTGGAATAGCCTTTTGGTTGGTCTCTCTTCCTCAAGTTTCTCTCTATCTCAATCCATCCTCCACTCAGAAGTTAAATTAATTACCCTGAAGCTCAGATCTGACCAGATCCCTCGCCTATTCAGTAAACTCCAGTGGGTCCCTGTCACCTCCAGTATCAAATATAAAACCCTCTATTTGGCATTCAGATACCTTCACAAGTTCCCCTCTCCCCTTGTAGTCCCGTTGTGTACTCTTTGGTTCAATGACACTGGTCTCTTTTCTGTTCCTCACACAAAACACTCCATCTCCCAACTCTGAATGTTTTTAACCGGCAGTCCTTATTCCCTGGAATTCTCTCCTTCCTTGTTTCAGGCTCCTAACTTCCTTCACATCCAGTTAAAATCTCACCTTGTATAGGAAGCCTTTCCTCATCCCCCTTCATACCACTCACTGCCTTCTCTCAGTGGATCATCTCCCGTTTACCCCATACATACCTTGCTTGTACTGAGTGGCTTGCTGTATTGTCTCTCCCATTAAACTGTGAGCTATTCAAGAGCAGGGACTGTCTTTTACCTTTCTATGTATCCCTACAGTGTCTGGCACATGGTAGGCGCTTAATAAATGCTTATTTACGGACTGATTGAATACTTACACTTTATGTCTTCTATGGGCATGCACCTAAGGAAAATAACCATGATTATGGAGGACTGAGATTTACCAGCATGGTCTCTCTGTGACTTGACTTTTCCCAGCCAAGAGAAAGTTGTGTGGTTTATTTTTCCCTACTCTACCTGACCCCTCTGTACTTCAGCTCTCTCTCATTCCTAATTTGTACACAATCTTTAAGCATTCTCTAACAGCTGCCACCCCTCCACAACCAGATTACAGGCTTTAAAAGGGATAGCATTCCTTTCCACAGAACACAGCTCTCCCTCCCTAAAAAGAACATAACAAGGGTTTTAATTGAGACATAAGAAAATTTTTTCCACAGCCATATTCATGTAGACAGACTTAAATATTGTGGTCAATGCTGTCCACAAGAATTTTCTTTGGAGTTGCGGGCCTGTTTTTTGCTGCAGGCAATCATAACAGTGGAATCCAAACATTCCTGGACTCTCTGTACTCAGAATGAGAAACGGGTAGTATAAAAATGAATGATCTAATACAGTATATGTTTTCCTGAATTTTGGCACCATTTCCCTAGCTTTTCTATCTGAATCCTGGTCTGGCTGTGGCTTTTCCATAATCTCTCATGATTCTGACTCAGTTAAGACCGGCCCGTGCATTTCCAAAATATGACTTCATGGACGATCCAGTCCATTTGGCGAACAATTAAACAGGCTTTAGAGGCCTATTAAAGGAATGATGGCCATATTAGAGCCAAGTTGAAAAGAATACTTGTACAAAGAAGGAGAGAAGGGGAAAGGAATAAGCATTTATATAGCACTTATTATGTGTGAAGTGCTTTTTACAAATATTATTCCATTTGGTCCTCACAACAACCCTGTGAGGTAGGTGCTATTGCTATCCCCATTTAACAGTTAAGGAAGCTGAGGCAAACAGAGATTACATAACTTGCCCAGGGTCATATAGCTAGTAAGTATCTGAGACAGGACTTGAACTAAGGCCTTTCTGACACTGAAATTTCCCAAACCACTCAAGAGAACAGAGAAAGCCCTATTGACAGTTCATTCATTTGAAACTTTCCAAAAGGCTGCCAGGATAACTTCATTGTCCTATCACTGAATGACCTTTGTAAAAGACCTTTGTAGAAGATTGGGTTGTGACTGTAAGGGTTAATGAATGTTTGGAGAGCTATGGATGAAAGACTTCATAGAAAGGCAAATTGTTATTAAGCATAGTTATTATTGCTTGCATAACATTAGCATCCTTTAGCTTTATAATGTGATAACAACTTCTAAGGATGTAGCAGACGCTTCTAACAAAGCTTGGTATTTGAGACCTTTACTTCATTAGTTCTAAAGATAAGGTCAACTGAATTTTGTCCCTTTCATGGGGTACCACAAGATGAATGGTTATGTATTGGCTGCATTGAGTCTGGAACTCAACTACAAGATCTATGAATGTGCCGCAATGGAAAAACAAAATGGATAAATTACACACACACACACACACACACACACACACACACACACGCATATATATATATAATATATATATGCATGTGTGTATGTGTATACATACATATTTTGTCCAAATCACCACTAGATGCATGATGGGAACGCTACTGAATTATACAATGTTATGTGTACTTTTTACAGATGCTACAAATGGTTAAAGAACTGGGTCCATAATTGAAGAGAAGGAAAAAGAAATTCAGAAATGACATCTGAGAAACTGTATAGTATTTTCAATGATTGGTACTATTTTCACTTAAAAAAGAAAAGCCCATCTCTTTAACTCCCACATTCTTCCAGTGATGTTATACGATTGTGACTCTAATACCTTATGATCTCAGGAGCATAAAATTACAAATAGCCTACAGGGAAATGTATGGATGTATAGTAGGGAGATGTCATCAACAGGACATTACCAATGACTACTTGTATGAAGTAAATGATATGAACAGTGTTATCACAGGAAGTGATGATGAGTGGGTTGGGCAAGTATCAGAAAAGAGAAACAACAAATGTATAACCTGGGTGGTCCATTGGCACCTATGAAGCATTAAAATTCACTCCATCATTGGTGGTGGTAATAGTGGCAGTGGCAAGAAAATTCTCTATGGAGGATCTTTGGAAAAACATACATGAGATTTGCATAAGATGAAAAGTTGTGGAAGTGTTGTGATATGCTTTGGTGGAGGGAATACCAAAAATAATGAAATCACAGATCTGTAAAAGTGCCAAGTGTCATGATGGGTATGTACAATGGTAATAAGAATTTAGCATTTGTTTTTTTTGACAAATTAACTGAATTGTGTATCACCAAGTCCTTTGGTATTTTGATTAAGTTCCTTATCAACTCTTGTATATATCTACTTTCTGATAAGATATAAGTATTCAAAGTCAAGACTTTTGATGATTCAGACAAATTAATGAGATGAAAATTACAAATATTTTTGTTACTCTATACAACAAATCTTGCTACTTTAAAATCACACATAATATTCAATGTATGAGAAAATCTTTGATTTATTATGGATTTACATGAATGAGATTGGGAGATATCAAGATACAGAGGGATTAAAAACTTGGATTTGGAGGCCCTGGGTTCAAATCCCAGTTCTACCATGTAGAAAGAAAACATTTTCCAAGCACTTACTTTGTGCCAGACAGCTAGGTGGTGCAGTGGATAGTGCAGTGGAATTGCAATCAAAAAGATCTAAGTTCAAATGTGACCGCAGACATTTACTAGCTATGTGACCCTGGGCAAATCACTTCACCCTGTTTGCCTGTAAATGAGCTAGAGAAGAAAATGGTAAACCATTCCAGTATCTCTGTCAAGTAAACCCAATGGTTGTGTCTATGGGGTCATTAAGAGCTGGACATGACTGAAAAGACGGAACCAAAACAGTGTGCCAGGCATTGTGTTAAGCACTGAGGACACAAATGCAAACAAAAAGATAATCCCTGACCTCGAGGAGATTACATTCTAAAAGGAGAAGATAACATACAAAAGAGGGAGCTGAAAAAATGGAGGGTGAGATAGATGAATGTACCTGGCAGAGGAGACATGGTTTGGAAGTCCAGAAAGCCAGGAAAAGTTCTGAGAGAAGAATGAATGCAGACAAACTTGGGACTTTCTACAAAATGGAGGCTCTGGGAGGAATTCACCAGTGGAAGAAGGGGAAGGATGTCCTTGGGCAAGTCATTTTCCCTCTCCATGCTTCATTTCTATAAATGAGGGGATAAAATTAACTGACCTTTAAAGTTCCTCCTAAACCTTTATCTTTATTCCTGTAACTTTGAGAAAGTATTGCCCCAGAGAATAAAATAGGAGCAACAGATGGACATTTCAGAATTTTAGATCCACATTTATGACCAACATGAAAAAAAAAACAAAAAAAAACTTCACAGAGCTGTTCCAAAGTAGAAAGGTGGCTCCAGAAGGTGAGTACCCAGCATCCTCATGGCAAGTTCTCTGGCCATTTGTTCATGGAAGTTGTAGAGGGACTCCTAGGTGTGTGTTCATTAGGTGAACTCTGATATCCCTTCCAATACTGATGTCCTTTGGGTCTGTATTTACTTAACAGTTAGAAATTAAGTTGTAAATCCATCCATTGTACCTCAGATAAGCTTATTTACTGAAGGTGCTATGGTTCAAGGAACTGTGGTACTTTTAGTGTGTCTAAACTTCACACCCCACAATGCTTGGCAAGACTATTGGTTTGCTATCTCCAAGAATCATTTTTTTAAAATTCAGTTTCAATTTATTAAAAAATAAACACATTGGGGGGCGGAGCCAAGATGGCGGAGTAGAAAGACTTACCTATGCTAGGTCCGAACCCACAGCCCATAGATTTCCTGTAAAAAGAACTCCTGACAAATTCTGGAGCCGCGCAGAAACACAGTGAAGGAGATTTCCGCTGCAGAGAGCCCTGAAGAACCGACCGCAAAGGTACCCTGGACGAGAGCACAGCCTTGCCCAGCTGAGCGCTCCCCTCCCCTGCCCTGGCCACGCGGCACTGAGAGGAGCCAGCAGAGCCCAGCAGGCGGCAGGGACCTGAATCTCCGGGCGGCGAGAAGGTCCCACCACACACAGACTCACAGGTCAGTGAGGGAGACGGGCTGAGAGGGGAGCGGGGGATCTCCGGGTCTGGGTGGCGCTGGGTTGGGGGGGGTGGGGGTGTGGGTGTGGGTGGTGGGGGTGTGTG
>JAQQSK010017346.1:0-10146 GCA_028658325.1 Potorous gilbertii | reverse complement strand
CTGGGGTTTTCTTCGCAAAGATACTGGAGTGGTTTGTCATTTCTTTCTCCAGCTCATTTTACAGATGAGGAAAGTGAGGCAAACAGGGCTAAAAGTGACTTGCCGAAGGTCACACAGATAGTAAGTGTCTGAGTTCACATTTGAACTTGGGTCTTTATGACTCTAGGCCTGGCACTCTACCCACTGTGCCATCTGACTGCCCCTGGAAACCTCTAGTGCAAAGCTCTTATTTTTATGGCTAAAGAAACTGAGAACCAGAGAAGAATTTTGCCTAAGGTCATTCAGCTGGAACATAAGCCCAGGTGCCAGGCTCCTTCCCCCACACCCTAATGAATCAGACAAAACACACACCAGACAAGTCACCATCCAATCTTTGCCTGAAGAATTCCCATGAGGAAAAGCCTCATCCCAAGGCCATCCATTCCATGTCTGAATGGGAATTTCATTGTTAGCAAGTTTTGTTTTATTTTCCTTTTTCATACATTTAGCCTAATTCTACTTCTTGACTTTCACGCATCGTTCCAAAGTCTGCCCTCTAAAGTTCAACTATACAAGACAAATTCCCCTTCCATGTCATGACCCTTCAAATACTCGAAGACACGTTCCCTGATCCGTGTTCTCTTCACTAAGTTAAACAGTTAGAATTGGTGGTCATGGACCTAGAAGGGACCTTTGAGACCCTCTAATCCAACCCTCTCATTTTACAGATAAAGAAACTGAGGTCCAGATTGGTTAAGTGATTTGTCTGCAGTCACACAAATAGTAAGCATTAGAGAAGGAACTTGAACCTTCCCTGACTCTAGAACATTCATCCCATTGTACTGTCCTCCAGTTGACTTTTATATGTCATGGTCTTGAAGGTCTTCACCCATCCTCCACTGAAAGCTTTCCAATCTGTCAGTGTGCTTCTTTCATGCCTGAAATTGACCACAGCACTCGAGATGGGTCCAGGCCTTGGCGGAAGACAGCAGGACTCTTACTGTCCTCACTGTCCACAGTCATTTTGCCCCTCTTAGATTCTTTGCTGCAAAATTATAGGAGAGCTTCTCAGATATTTCTTTGCAACTTCTATGCTTTTGTAAACAGAGGCCAATGGGTTGTCTCATTTCTCAGTGTAAAAATAGACAGTGTTGTTGAAGATACTCAATGAACTATTGCCCCAAGAGATGGAATACTTATGATTAGCACTGGAATCCAACTTAGATCCTCATATTACAAGAAATTTAATAATGTTGCTGTTCAGTCCTTTTCAGTCATGTCTAACACTTCATGATCCCATTTTGGGTTTTCTTGGTAAAGGTACTGGAATAGTTTGCTCTTTCCTTCTCCAGTTCATTTTACATATGGGGAAACAGAGTCAAACAGGTGAAATGACTTGCTCAGGGTCACATAGTAAGTGTCTGAAGGTGGATTTGAACTCATGAAGATGAGTCTTCCACCACTTAGTGCCTGTGTTTATATCATGCTTTGTATCCATTAGCTCATCTGATCCTTGTGATAGCCCTGTGTAGTAGGCAGTACAAGTACTATGATTATCTCATTTACAGTATGGGAATGCTTTACCAGAAAGAAAACAAAGCTGCCCCAAGGCCTGACTGGCTCCAGCTTTCCAGATGCAGATTCCTAGTTTTCTTCAGCCATACAAAATCCCAACCGGAGAGAAGGTTCTGGGAAGATGGCGGAGTAGGTCAGAAAATTCCAAGCTCTTCAAATTTCCTCCACAAACAAGCCAATAGCAGCTGAAGATGAATGTAGAGCAGCGAAAATAAGCAACTTTGGTTCTGATTCTTCTTTACAATATGGTTTATGTTGAAATATGTTTAATATGATTGTATTTGTATAGCCTAGATTGGATTGTGCGCCATCTTGGGAAAGGGAGAGAGGAGGGAAGGGAGGCAGAGAAAATTTAGAATTCAAAATCTTTTAGAAGTGAATTTTGAAAACTAAAAATTAATTAATTAAAAAATAAACAAGAGTTGGGGCAGAATAGTGATCCTCTTGGGACAGCTGGAGAATATCCAAAGGAAGATTCCAGGATGGAGTTTCAGCCACAGGAGAGCTGACTTCTTGGTCTTTCTTCCAAGCCAAAAAGGAGAACTGAAGGTCATAGCTCAGGGAGGAAGAACATTTCCAGCATTGTGTGCTGGGGGGCCCTACCTGTGGCCTGGAGAGGGGAAAGGAGTGCAGAAGTTGGTCCAGGACAAAGCTCAAAAAATAATAGCAAGAAGAATTTGAGGGCAAAGTTACCATCCCCCACACCCCAGGATTAGAAGTTATTATAATAACAAGCTGCTAAAAGAAATTTTTTTAAATAAGTAGGCAAAGGATAAAGAATCCAACCATAGACAGTTACTATGGAAATAGGGAAGACTGGAATTTGTCTTCAGAGGAGGATAGTGAAGCAAAAAAAATCCTCACCTACCTCAAAGAGTAGTGTCCAAAAAGAATTCACAGAACTTTAAAAAGATTTTAAAAATCAAATAAGAGAGACTGAGGATTTTTTTTTAATATAGGAAGAGTAATCCAAGAAAAACAAGATTATGAAAAGGAAGTCAACCTACCAGAAAAGGAGATCCAGAATCTTAAGAAACTGGCTCCTTGAAAATTAGAATTGAGCAAAGGAAACCAGTAGTTACAAGTGACCAAGAAATAATAAAACAAAATATAAAGAATGAAAAAATAGAAGAGAATGTGAAACATCTCATAAAAAGTAACTTAGCTGGAGAACAGATCAAGAAGAGAAAACATAGGAATAATGGACTACCTGATAACTATTATCAAAAAAAAGAATCTTGATACAATAAATAATTAAAGAAAATTGTCCCAAGTGTTAGAACAAGAGAGAAAAGTAGAAATAGAAAAAATCCATCTATCATCATCTAAAAGATATCCTCAGCAAAAAACCTACGGGAATATCATAGCCAAACTCCCAAACCCCCAGGTTAAGGATAAAATATTATAAGCAACAAGAAAAAAGCAATTCAAATATGGCAGAGCCACAGTTAGAATCACACAAGACCTAGCAGCAGCTACATGAAAAGACACAGGTCTTGGAACACTATATGTCGAAAAGCAAAAGAACTGGGTTTGCATCTGAAAATATCATACCCAGTAAAGTTAAGTATAATCCTAAATGAAACAAACCAAAAAGGATATTCAGTGAATTGACAGACTTTCAGGATTTTATTGCAAAAAGACTAGAACTTAATGGAAAATTTAACACACAAGATCCAAGAGAAATATTTAAAAAAGCATCAAAGACTAATTACAAGGGACTCAATAAGGACAAATTGCTTACTTTTTATACATGGAAATATAAGCCACATGTCTAAGACTGTTATTAGTAATTGAGTAGTTCAAAAGAAAGAGTGGGGCAAAGCCACATGTGGCATGATTGTAAAAAGCAAAACAATATAGAAAAAGGTTTAAAAAAATAATTGTCTCATGCAAATGAAGTGTGAGAGGAAGAACTGATACAGAGGAATTAGATGGGGGTGGAGGGAGGATAGTTCTGGAACCCTACTCTCTTTGGGAATGGTTTAAAGAGAGAACAATATATAGAGAGAGATAGATATATAGATATATATCTAGAAAGATATAAAAGTCTTCTAAATTCAGAAAGAAGTAAGAGGGTAAGGGAATAGGAAGGGGGAAGAAGGTAAGGGAGGGATTCTTGGAGGTAGGGTAGAATAGGAGAGCAAGGTAGCAGATAGAAGTAAAGTAGAGGAATGAGGAGAGATAAGAACCGGATGAGAAGGATACTGAGGAAGGAGAAAAATAAATAACAAGTAATTATAGTTTAGAATGTGAATGGGATGAATTTACTTATAAAATGAAAACTGATAGCCAATTAAAATTTTGACTTATACAATATGTTGCTTTTAGGAAATGCTATAAAAATGAGAGATACACACAAAAATGAAATAAAGGTTAGGAATAGAATTTATTATGTAAAAAAGCAGGGATAGTAATCCCGATCTCAGACAAAGCTAAAGCTAAAATCAGATTTAATCAAAAGAGAAAAATAGGGAAACTATACTGTGTCTGTCATATTAATCAATAGTTTTAGATCATATAAAATAACTAGACAGTATTAAAAAATGAGACCACCTGCCAAAACAGACATAGGAACTATATGAATATAAACACAAAACACCTTTTATACAAAGTTAGTTCTAAACAATTAAAATAATATTTATTGAGCATGGGTAAGTAAAGCAAAGCTATTTTTTTAAAATTGGCAATGTTACCTAATCTATTAATGTAATACCATCCCAGTTAAATTACTAAAAAATTATCTTATTGCTGACTCAGAAAAAAAATAATAGTAGGGTCCATTTGGGAAAGCAGAGGGTCAGGAAATTTGAAGATACTGGGAAAAAGATGTGAAGGAACTAGATTCAGAAGTATCAGACTCTAAATCATGTTATAAGTTAAGAGCAGCGTTAAATTATAAAATGACAATTTTGGTTATTTTAAATTAAAATTTTCCTGCATAAATAAAATCTATGTAGCAAGAATAAAATCTTTGCAGCAGGAATGCAGAAAATTGGGGGGAAACTCTCATAGACAATTTCCCAGATAGAATGTGATTGGGTCAGAATATTGTTGTGGTGCAGGAAATGATTAGCTGGTAGATTTAGAAAAATATGAAAAAGACTTGAATATATGAAGGAAAATGCTATCCACCTTCAGAGAAACAGATGACAAGTGGAAATAAGCATAATACAATCATGCATCTATGCTTGAGTGTATATGTGCATATATGTGTATGTCTATAGATAGCTACATACATGTCTCTGTGTGTGTGTGTGTGTGTGTGTGTGTGTGTGTGTGTGTGTAGCCTTACTTAATTGTAGCCTTCTTGGGGGCTGGAGGGGGAGTGAGGAGAGGAAAGAGAAAAAAATAAAGTAAAAAGTGCACAGCAGAGGTAAAAAGAAAACACATGGAAGCAAAGCTTTGAAATGAATGTGTAATATTCATTATATAGCTTCCCTTGCAATGGAAATTTATTCCTTTATATATCCTCTCTTGTGATCTTCTGTGTACATGACAATATTTTTATTTTTCTTTTTTTGTATGTAATTTTAAAATAAATTTAAAAACTATAAAAAGAGAGAGAGAAATAAAGGCCCAGACATATGGGAATCTGGACCCCCAGATTTGGTGCATTCTTAAGGCCACATGAATTACCATATCCTGCCAACTTACTGACCTTACAGATAGGGATAAGGAAGGCCACATCCCAAAATATTAACCACTATACTTGCTGTGTTAGAGCAAACTAAACTCCTTTGTTAAATGTTCGGTGACTGTCATGGTTCATTTTGTCCCCATAGTGAAGTTCAACTAAGGAGCTAGCATTGGAGCCATGCCTCCAACATACGATTTGTCGGTGTTAGAAGCAAGTTTTGAAATCTAATCACTATCTCAAAGCGCAGTGTTCTTTCCATGACCCCACACTATCTCTCTTCATCTTTAAGGGAAAAAAAAGTGTGCTGAAGAGAAATGGGTCAAGGAATAAATCTGGTTGTGTGTATGATTGCTCCTGGTGTTAAATGTTTGTTTTCCTTGTTAGAAGTGATGATTCACGCCTTCACTCAGCCCTAGTGCCTAAGTGTATGTCCAGAGTGATGAACTGTCTCAGCGGATCAATGTTGCTAAGGAAACCCGGAGGCACTATCAGGGATGAGCCATCTGGATTATTTTGCAGAAGCCATAGTGCCAGACAGGGCATCTCCTCCTTACAGATCTGCAAGGAAAGAAAAGGCCTCAGGAAAGGCATACGGTTCCAAGTCTTGAAATGGTGATTGAGGGAAACCAAAGCCAACAGGAAATGGGGCTTAGAAAAGAGCAGTTTACACTACACCTGCTTAATGCTCTAGAATTTAGTGGCTTTTACTGATCTAATTCAATTGCATGTTTAGAATTATAATGTAGCAGCTAAGATTTACACAGAAATTTAACACTGTCAAGGCACTTCCTGCACTGTTTATTATCTCACTTGAGCCTCATAACAAAACTGTGGGGGTAAAGTGGAGATATTTAACCTCATCTTACAGATGAAGAAATAGGTGAAGTAATTTACACAGTCACTCAGCTCATATACATCAGAGGCAGGATTTGAACTTGGTTCTTGACTCTGAGCTAGGACTTCTTAACTTTGAGTCTATTAATTTTTTAAAAAA
Organism: Potorous gilbertii; assembly: GCA_028658325.1. NCBI lineage: Eukaryota > Metazoa > Chordata > Mammalia > Diprotodontia > Potoroidae > Potorous > Potorous gilbertii. Next base: position 3,958 of record JAQQSK010017346.1, on the reverse strand, counting down.
ATATATTTTGTTAACTATATTTCAATATATTTGGTTTCTTTGTAATCCTTTATTAAAAAACATTATTCTGAGCAGTCCATACATAGCCTTCATCAGATGATCAAGGAGTCTATGACATAAAAATGGTTAAGAACTTCCACCATCTCTAAGCCCAGGGCTATATTCACTAACTCAAGCTGCCTATCAATTATGACTTTGATCAAAGGTAATAACAGGAAGAAAAGGAGTGGGAGAAGAGGCTCAGAGAGATTGAATGAATCATATTCCAAAGATAGATAAGGCAGAATCTTATAAGAGAAAGTGATGAGGTTGTATTGGTATTCCATTACTCCATCCATGTTCCACATGGTGTTTGTAACATATAAACACACCACATCACTCATTTAGTACATCTATTATAACAATATCAGGGGATTTAAATTTCCCTTTTATCATTATAACATCCTCAAGATTTAAACCTCAGGTGTCACAAACACCTACTGCTTGGACTTGGAAAAGCTAAGAGGAAGAAATGAGATCACTGGTACCATACTGACAACAACATGACAGTGCCTGGAGCTCCCTTCATGAAGCTACCACTAATAATACTAACCATTCCTGGAAGAACATTAACCACACTAGAAAATAATGCCAGGGGCATCAATTGATCTATTCAGGTAGCCTGGTGTAGTGGAGAGAGTTAGATGACCTGTGTTCAAATTCTCTGAATAGCTCTCAATAGCTCTGATACTGACTAGCTATGTGACCATCAATTCACTTAAATTCTCAATTCCTCAATTCTCTCTTCCATAAGAAGAAAGTCATTGTAATGTGACTTGTAAGCAAATACATATGTAGAAAACTCTCCAGGTGTTTTTAGAAAAAACTACTAAACTTGATACAAACAAACCTCCCTCAACCCCATCTCTGTTGTCACAGTGGAAAGAGAATCATAGGGTCACAGATTCAGAGCTGGAGGATGCCTATAGCAAGTCACAAAGTTGTTATGATACAACACAAAGCGATACATAAACAAAAGGGGTGCAGTGGAAAGAGAGCTGGATTAGAGGACTTGGGCTCGAAACCCAATTTTCCTGCTTATTAACTGTGTGACCTTACTCCCTGTGTAAACAACTAGGTGGTTCAGCGGTTAGAGATCCAGGTCTGGAGTCAGAAAAACCCAACTTCAAATCCAGCCTCAAACACTTCCTAGCTATATGACCCTGGTCAAGTCTCTTTATCCTGTTTACTTCAGTTTCCTCATCTGTAAAATGAACTGGAGAAGAAAATGGTAAACCACTCCAGTATCTTTGCCAAGAAAACCCCAAATGGGATCACCAAGAGTTGGACATGACTGAACAACAACAACAACCTATCTGGGCCTCCAGAGTCAGGAAGTCCTGGGTTCTAATTCCTCTTCTGATACATACTGGCTGGGTGTCCCCAGGAAAGTAATTTATCCTCTCAGTGTTCCAGTCAGTTCTTTAAGACTAAGTTGTAGATATGACTAATATGGCAATATATTTTACATGGAGTGTAGGGTGTGTTCAGGGAGGACCAGTACCAGTATCTTTGGTGTGATGGTTGCCAAGCCTTTTTCAGGGCTCTTCCACCTTTGGTGTCCACCTGTTCCACCTAACTCTCATTTGTGGCTCCAAGAAGCTGCAGCATGCACAGTAGCCACACCCCGGTAAACCATTTTGTTAGACAGGCCAAACCAGGTTGAGGGTAAACAAGGGTTCTCAAACCCATTGATGAGTGAGAGGGGTGTCTACTCCAATCAGGTGAAGACTTCATCTGGTGGAATGGGTAGATGAGAATAATTTGTTCCAATGGCCATTAAGACAGATGAAGCAAGCAATGTGGAGTGCTTGACTTGGTTAGACACCGAAGACACAAAGGACATCCACTGCATCCTGAGCCATCGCCAGTCATCTTGACTCTGTCCTGCCACTGGATTATGATGACTCTGGAGGAGAGAGTGAGGCTGATGACTTCATGCAACTCTGCCTCACTTAAATCCAATTTATACACGAATCAAAAGACATCACCTATACCATTTCACTATTATGCCTCAAAGTCCTGTGGTGATAGGCAAGCGATGAAGCAGCAGGTGCAAATACACTGGGAGCTGTAGTCACAGCCCTGCACACAGGTGACCCAGGTCATAGAGTCATTTCTCACTGGAAGCAACAGAGGGACTCAGCAGGCCCCTGGGTGTCTGAGCAGCCTTTTAAGAATCACTGCTTACCTCCTGGTGTGAGGAAGGGAGCTAGAAAAGGTGCCTTAAACATTGCCTGCTTACCCAGCCCTGACCTGATTTCCACAGCAGGTGAGGAATCCCACTTTGTGGTTGAAACACCAAAAAAGTATGAAAACATCTGCAAAGATGATTCCACTCACCATTGGTGCATGGAACGTGTGCACACTAATAGGCAGCACAAAATCCAGTAGACCTGAAAGAAGAACTGCTCTTGTTGCATAAGAACTAAACAGGTATTGCATCCAAATAGCAGTGTGTGAAACAGGTTGGCAAATGTAGGCCAGCTTACTGAAGTTGGAGCTGGATACACCTTTTTCTGGAGTAGGTGCAGTGAAGAGGAGCGCCTTGAAGCTGGTGTGGGTTTTGCATTCAAAACCAATCTAATCACCTTGCTGGCATGCCTGCCAAAACAAGTGAATGACAGCCTCATGACAATGTGATTGCTACTTGCAGGAAAACGCCATGCCACCATCATCAGTGCCTATGCTCCCACCATGACAAACCCTGATAAAGTCAAACAAAAATTTCATGAAGACCTGGAGACCCTTATCATCAATGTGCCAAAGAGGACAAGCTTATAATTCTGGGTGACTTTAATGCTAGAATAGGCCCAGACTACCAGACTTGGTAGGGAGTCCTAGGGAGGAATAGAGTTGAAAATAGCAACGGCAATGGTCATTTACGTGACCTTCTCATCACAAACACTGTCTTCACTTATCTGAATGCAATAAATCTTCATGGATGCCCCCTTCCCTTAGATGCATTAGATGCATGGAATCTAACAGATTACGTGATTGTCAGAAGAAGAGACAGAAAAGATGTGAGAGTGACAAGGGCAATACATGGTGCAGAGTGCTGGACTGATCATAGACTTATCCTTTCCAAGCTAAATAGTCATATTCATCAAAAGTACTTCCCCAAGGCAAAATGACTACCAGAAGAATTAATATCAACAAATTAGAGCTCTTCTCTGAGCATGAACAGTTTGCTGCTGACTTGGAGGGAAAGTTGAGCCAACACACAGTTGGCAACAGTGGACCAGCAAAGGAGTGGGCAGCTCTCAGAGATTTGGTGTACAGCACTGCATTTGCTCATCTGAGTCAGAATACTCACAAACACCAAGACTGGTTTGATGAAAATGATGGGAAAATTCAGAAGCTGCTAAACGAAAAACGAGAACTCCACAGGATTTACCAGCAGGACAGTTCATCCACCTCTAAGAGATCAGCATTTAATTCCATCAAAAGCAAAGTACAAGCAAAGCTTAGAGACACGCATGATTCCTGGCTCAGTAAGAAGGCAGATGAAATTCAGTTTTATGCTGATAGTAACAATCCAAAGCATTTTTATGATCCCCTGAAACCTATTTATGGGCCAAAATCCTATGGTGCATCACTGCTACTCAGTGTTGATGGAGCCACATTGATTAGTGATAAGGACATGATCCTAGAGAGATGGGCTGAACACTTCCATAGTGTTCTCAACAGACCATCATTAATCAATTCTGAGGCCATTGACCGTTTACCTCATGTTGAAGTCAATTCCTCCCTAGCTGAACTTGAAACTGAAGAAGAGGTTTTAAGGGCCATTTAGGCTCCTTTCATGTAGCAAAGCACCTTGTGTTGATTCTATTTCAGCTGAGATTTACAAGGTCAGGGGACCATTGCTCATACAAAAGTTGACTGAAATTTTCCAGGTAAAATAGCAAGAGGAGAT
>JAQQSK010017345.1:0-10147 GCA_028658325.1 Potorous gilbertii | reverse complement strand
GACGAGGGATTCAAGAACAGGGCATAAGTGTGGAGTTGAGCTGCTTCACCAAGGGGTCATGGTTGAGAAGGGAGAAAAGTGTAGCCAGTTCAGGGATGAAAACCTGGAAAAGGATTGAGGGATGGAGGAAGAAAAGGAATTGTGAGACTAAAGAATAGTTTTAGGGGGTATAAGATATAATGGAAAGATAAAAGATTTTGATAAAAGAAGATGAGAATTCTTGACTTCTGGACTGGAATACTTGTACATCATATAAGGATATGACTTTGTATGTATAGATGATTAAGCAGAGGAGGAGTAAATGATGGCAATTGAATAGATGGAGGAGTTGGAAGGTAGTGGTTTTATGCGAGTATGGATATGTATGTTGAAGTTCTCTAGAATGAAGGCAGCATGTATTTGACATGTTAGATCTTCAGCTTCGGAAAGGCAGACATCATGCCCCTCCATAAGTCTTGGGAATGGGGTGGGGGACATGACCTACTCAGCCTCCCTGGCAGTGGCATTCAGCATTTCAGGAAACTCTTAGTGATAAGAAATATCTTTTGTGATTTCATCCATCACCTTGCTGGTCAAGACCTCCATCCCCAAATGACTTGGTGGTTTTAAGTTTGGCTTATTTCTGTTCTTACTGGTTTGCCCCCAGTAAAATGGAAGCTCTATGTGGGTGAGAGCTGTTTGGCTTAAGCCTTTGTCTCCCTACTCCAATCTGGCACATAGTAGGCCCTGATAAATGTGTGTTTGGTAGCATTGAATGATGACAGGTGCTGGGAGAGAAAGTCTTCAGTATATCTTAAGTTTGTCCAAGGTGTGTGGTGGGGTGGAGGCAGACACACACAATGGCTGACTTTTCAAGAGCTAATCTGGGCTGCAAAAGAGACATGAAGTTATGAATAAACTTGATAAAGGGAGGCCCTTCTGAGCTGGATCCACTGAGATGGGGATTAGCTGGCATGGCCTGCTGACTGAAAATACCTGATCAGCTGACAGTTACATCTCAAGATCCCACAAGAAACCTAAAGCACCAAGGTATAATAGAAGGAGCTTGTGATTTCTTATCAGAGGCCCAGGTTCCAGTCCCAGCTTTTCTATTTACTGTTGGGGTATAGTGGAAAAAGTGTTGGCATTGGTGTTGGGACACTTCTAAATCCAAATCTGAGTCAGTCCCTTTACTTCTCTGGGATTCAGATTCTTTGTTTGCTGAAAGGGTTGGGTTAGACTTCTGAAGACCCTGACAGCCGGAACTCTTAGTAGCTAAATTGCACCAGTAGGTTAGAAGCTTCTCCAGGCAAGGGGGGAGTCTGTTTAACAGGCTTTGGAGCAACAGGGCCACGTGTTGGGTGACCAGTTGAGACTCTACCTTGGTTTCCCAGTCTTCTCTCTTAAGCCACAGATGCATACCATAGGGAACCACTGTTTCTGGTTCTTTGCGAGAGGCCTCCTTATGTAATTAGAAAGAGGCCTCTGGGCTCCACCCAACAGCTCTGTACTGCACTTTCCCTGGCAAGACCTCATTTACTCCAGGCATGTAGCAGATACTATTCCCCTCATTTACCAAGTCAGGAAATTGAGGGTCAAAGCTTATATATCCCAGTCTAGAACTCAGGTGTGTTGACTAATCTTCAGGTCTTCAAGTTTCTACTCTATAACAATCTCCCTCTTTGGAGATCAGACTCTCAGAGTCCAATATAGGTCCTGCCTCCATAAAAAATAATAAGGCAAAAAAAAAAGATATTGGAGAAAAGCTTTACATGGAAAATATCCCGAGAACTTATTTTGGGCTCTCCAGAGTACCAACCAAGAGACAGCTCCCAACTGGCTGTGTGACCCTGGAAAAGTCACATCCTTTCCGTACTGCAGGCAACTGGAGCAGGTGCTGAACTCCACTGACAGAAGGAACACTTCCTCATCTTGACCTCCTTATATTGAGGGCATTGCAGATCTGGATAGTCTTCCACACAAAAAAAGTCATCATAAGAACCCATTTGGCAGAACTACTTACAAAGTACATTACCAGCTAAAGAGATGCAAATGAAATGAGAATTAGAAAAGATAAACTGAAATGAACATTCTGTTTGGGTTGTGGGAAGAGGAGTCACATGGAGGGTTCTTGGTAGACAGGAATTGGCCTGACTATGTGCCCTGCCTTGGAGACACAGAACCAAGGGAGACCACAAGCCAAATAAGGAAACAAAAATGGACATGACAGTGAAATATCAAGTAATTGGAGGGTAGTAGTGAGTGAGGGTGCTAAAGATACCAGGAAGGGAGGAAAGATCTTTTGTTGGCTGCTAGATAGCAATTAAGCTGAGTTGGAAAGGGAGCTTGGAGTTCCAACAGGCAAAGATGAGGAGGGAGGATATTGCAGACAATAGAAGGAAAAGATTTGTGGGACACCATTGTGGCAAGTAGGAAGGTTTGGTTGGACTATAAAGAACAAGAACATATAAAATCAGTCTGGAAAGATAGGTTGGAGCTCTTAATTGCAGATAGAGGCACTTGTATTTTAGTCTAGAGTCAAGAGGGAGCCATTGAAGTTTCTTGAGCAGGTATGTGACATGGTTAGATATAGAATTTAGGGAAATCATGGTGGCAAATAAGAGGAGGATAAAGTTGGAGTGGTGATGGACTTGAGGCAGGGAGGTCATTGAAATGACTATTGGAATAATCCATGCAAGACATTGTACCAGACCATGCCTTGAACTGGCTCACACCATTTTGATTGCCATCCCTCTTTTGGAACTATACTCTCAGGAAAGAAATAAAATGCCATGTAAAGATATGGTCATGCTATGAAATGATAAAAACTGGAAACAAGATAGTTGGGAAATGGCTGCATAGACTCGTGATATCATTAACGAATAACCAAAATGAGCAACGTAAGGATGTACAAATTATAGAATCTGAGAGGCGGAAGGGACATCAGAGTTTGTACATGCCTAGCCATGTGTGGAACTGTAACATGCCTGTCAAGGGGTCAGTCACCTGGCTGCTGCCTGAAGCCCTTCAAAGAAGGGGAAACCTCCTGGGGCCCTCTATAAGTATTTATAAAGACATATGCTTGTTGTGAGATGAGAGAGGCTGAGAAAACCTTTAGAGCTTCCCTCAAGCTAGAATCATAGACTTAGAGCCAAAACAGACATCAGCAGCCCAGACATGGAAAGAATGCCTCCTAGAACCAGAATCCCTGACAAGGTATTTGGGTAAGTCACACATGTAACACTGGAATTGTTTAAAAAGAACACTATTTTTGCTGTGTAGATACAGTTGTGTTGCTGTGACTTCATGACTTCCTCCATATGGGTATCCTCTCCAGTAGTGCAGTAGCAGCTCCCTCTTGACCTTATCACATTGATTTAAATCCTCCACACTGGGTCCTCTCAATGTCTGGGAGGCCTTCCTCTGTATCATATACCATTCTCTGTGTATCAGGCCATGTGAATCACAAATGGTGATAGATAGATAGATAGATAGATAGAGATATAGATGTACACACATATATACACACATATATACATATACATATACATACATACACACTTACACACACACACATAAACAAAGATGGAAGGGGGACTTAGAATGTGTTTCTCTTAAGTTGATAATGTAATATTTATATCTAGCCTATAGGCTTCATTAAGAGAGAAACTGCCACTTTAAAAGAAAGTTTTCTTGGTGGGTTACTGAATTTAAGCATAGGAAGGTACTTCAGCAGTCACTTATTCTGGTCCATGCCCCAAAAGAAGGAAAGAATGAAACAAGCATTTATTAAGTGCCTACTATGTGCTAGGCACTGTGCTAAACACTTGACAAACACTGTTATTTCATCCTCACAACTGTGGGAGGTAAGTGCTATGACTACCTCCATTTTATAGTTGAGCAAACTGAGAGAGTAAATTAAATAATTTGTCCAGGATCTCACAGCAGGTAAGTGTCTGAGATCAGATTTGAACTTGGATCTCCCTGACTGCAAGCTCAGCACTCTGTCCATTGCAGCTGCTGCCTAGCTATTTTTGTAACATTACATGCAGTGCATAACCATCCAGCCTCTGCCTCCCAAGGCAGCCCTTTCCTCTTGTGGAGGGTTCCTGATGTAGAGAAGCTTTTCTTGACCTTAAGTCCAAGATGATTTCTGTGCCATCCATACGTTTCTCTCCTCTTTCTTTCCTCTGGAGCCAAACAGAACAAGTGTAATCCCTCTTGTACATGACATCCTACTTGAAAGCAGCGCTCATGTCCCCTCTCAAGTCTTGCCTAGGACAAACTTGATCCATGCAGCTTGGCCTCAAGGCCCTCCCTGACCCAGTGGCCCTCCTCAGGACATTCTCCATATGATCAATATCCTTTCTCAGCTGCTGTGGCCAGGATTACAGGCACCACTGCACATGTCATCTGACTAGGGCAGAATACTTGGAGGTTAAGGAGTCCTCCTTCCTGTAAGCTGTATGCATGTCTCTTAATCCTGCACCACATTGCAGGTACCTTATCACACTTACTCATGTTGAGCTTACGGCCGATTAAAATCCTCAGATCTCCTCATGCTTCACCCATCTTTTACTTCTTAGGCCAATTTTTTTTAACCCAGCCATACGACTTTACGTTTTTCCCAATTGTCTTACCTTATTTTATTCAGCTCAATAATCTAGCCTGTCAAGATCTTTTTGGTTCCTGACTTTGTCATCTTTTGTGTTGACTATCCTCATCTGTATGTCATCTGAAAATATGAAGAGCTTGCCTTATGTGCCTTTAACCCAAGTTTTGGAAGAATATGTTCAATGGCAGAGGACCAAGCACACCTCCCAGGACACTGGTGATCTCATCTAAAGGAGACATCATTGATGGCTACTCTTTGCTCATAGCCATTGAACTACTTCCAAATCCTTCTAATTGTACTCTCTCCATCTTTTCTCAAAAAATAGCATTAGATACTTGATGAAACAGTATGCTAACAATGAGATTGATCTACTAGTTCAATGTGGTGCAACCTGTTCTTGATGAAGTTGTGCACACTCCATGATCACTGTTTCCTTTTGACATGTCCACCAACCATCCCTTCAATAATCCATTTTTAAATCTTTCCAGGAATCAAAGTCAAGCTCTCTCTTAAAAAAAAATGGACACTTATTTTTCTGCAATCCTACAATATCTAGATAGATAGCACAAAAGTTGTAAGATGCTGTTGTTGCATAGTCATTTTTAGTTATATCTGACTCTTCATGACCCCTTTTTCAGGGTTTCCTTAGTAAAGACACCAAAGGGTTTTGCCATTTCCTTCTCCAGCTCATTTTACAGATTAGGAAAATGAGGCAAACCAGGTTAAGTGACTTGCCCAGGGGCAACAACACATAGCTACTAAGGCCATATTTGAATTCAGGTCTTCCTGACTCCAGGCCCACCTTTCTCTCCACTGTGCCACCTAACTGCACTTGCTTCTTTTAGAGATAGATAAACCTAACAGCTGAATAAGAAGGGAGATGATATCCCATTGAAAAGAGTCTTGGAAAATTTTAACTTGAAAGAACCTGCAGCATTTTTTAATGAAACTCCTCAAATACTCAAAATGGATAATCAACTTATAATAAGCATAATAGAATATTATATGTCCTATGTCTTTAATTCCTCCCCCTTCCTCCTTCCTTCCTTCCTTCTTTCCTTCCTTCCCTAGCATCTATACACTTTCAGGTTTACAAAATGCTTTATAAATACTATCTTATGTAATCTTCACAATAATTTCTTCTAAAAATTCAGAATGCAGACTGTCTATAACATACTGTCTTAGGGAGTTGTGACTTAGCTCTGTTAGAGGTATGATTTGATTCCAGGTCCGGTACTTTATTCACACTGCCATGCTCTCTCCAACAAGGAGAGGTATGCCAAAATTTGTAGGAAGTTGCTCAAGCAGTCTTTAGAGGAAAATGCATTTTTAACATTCATATTAAAAGAAAGAAAAGACTATGAAATTGAGCATGCCACTTTAAAAAATCCAACAGCTAGAAACCTATAGAAAATCGTCCAGTTAATAATCCCCTAAAATGCACAAAAGTAGAAATTTTGAAAATCAAGAAAAACTTCAAACAAGATTACTAAGCTGATGAAAGAAATATTTAATTCAACAATGATTTAGTAAGAGCAAACAATGAAAGAAAAATTAAATTTGCAACATAAAAGTTAATAAGGGGCATTCCACAACAAATAGAGAAAAAATAAAGTATGATTTTCAACATTTCTACTTGTGCTTATGAATTGTTGAACTTCTAAGGTTTTTCAGTTGTGTGCTTAGTTTGCACCTTTCTCTCTCCCCCCCCCATTTCTCTCTCTCCTCCCTCCCTCCCTCCCTTCCCCTTCCTCTCTCTCTCTCCTTTCCCTCTCTTTCATTAATACAAATCTTGGAAGATGTGAATTGTTATGAGGACTACCTTAGCTACATTCCACAAATTTTGCTAAGTAGATTTTAGTATTGCTAACACAAGAGGCTAGATGGTAGTAGCTACTACAAGGAACCGATGGATAAAATTGAGGATTTGAGGAAGAAACTATGTGCAAGAAAAGATGCTGGTAGAGATAGTCCTTGAGTCAGGATGCCTTGGGTTCACAATGTTCCTCTGACACGTACTAGTTGTGGGCAAGTCACTTCACCTTTCAGGGCTCATAGGTGACTGAAGCACTGTTACAGAATAGTTGTCCATCTGTATTGGTGGTGGTGGTGCGGAAGGTTTGTCACTGGAAGTGTCTACAGTGCTGAGATCAGAGGGGACTTCTCCCCTCATAAAAGTCATCATTAAGGAAACAGCATACCTTCAGGGTCAGAGTATATGACCTGCTACCAGACAAACCTGGCTTCAGATTTGCATATCCCACTCTTAACACTTTTCAGCTTGGTTAAAGTTAGGGCAATTGTATTTTCAACCTTCCTCTGATCTCCAAATTTAACCTGTATTGACTGGCTCTTTGAAATCACCAGTTCCTTTTTAGGCATTCCTTAACCATGCCTTTAATATTCACCTTTAGAATTTTGCTTGAAATTCAAGTCAATCTCCCCTTCCTTAAAAAAAAAAAATGTCAGGACCACAAATGTTCATGGGAACCAGGCTCAGATCATTTTCACGTCCTTATGACTCTCCTCGACACTGTCAACAATCAAGTACTAGCAATGTGATCCTAGCTTGAGAGGTGAAAAGATCCGTATAGGTCTAATCTAGTCTCTTCATTTTATTTTTTTAATTATATGTAAAAAAATTTAACGTTTTTTTCAAAATTTGAGTTGCAAATTCTCTCCATCTCTCCCCCCTCATTGAGAAGGGAAGTAAGTTTGGTACAGATTGCTCATGTGCAGTCATGCAAAAGATATTTTCTTATTAGTCATGTTGTGAAAGAAAAGAGTCAAAAAAGAAGAAAAATAATGAAAGTAAATGAAAGTATGCTTCGATCTGCATTTAGACTTCATTAATTATTTCTCTGGAGATGAACAGCATTTTTCATCATGAGTACTTCCGAATTGCCTGGGATCACTGTATTGCTGAGAACAGCTAAGTCATTCACAATTGATCCTCTACAGTAATGCTGTTACTGTGTAGTGTTCTCCTGGTTCTGCTCACTTCAGTTTCCATCAGTTCATGCTCTGGTTTTTCTGAAATTGCCTGCTTATCATTTTTTATAGTACAAGAGTATTCCATTACAACCATATTCCACAAATTGTTCAGCCACTCCCCAATTAATGGATATCCCCTCAATTTCCAATTCTTTGCTACCACAAAAAGAGCTGCTATAAATATTTGTGTACAAATAGGTCCTTTTCCTCTTTTTTTCTCTTTGAGATACAGACCTAATAGTGATATTGCTGGGTCAAAGTGTACATACAATTTGATTGCCCTTTGAGCATAGTTCCAAATTGCTCTCCAGAAAAGTTGGATCCTATCACAACTCTACCAACAGTGCACCAATGTCCCAGATTTTCCACATCCCTTCTTTTCTATCATGTTAGTCAATCGGAGAGGTGTGAGATGCTACCTCTGAGATGTTTTAATTTGCATGTGTCTAATCAATAACAATTTAGAAATTTTTTTCATATAACTGATTTATTCTTCTGAAACTGGTCTGTTCATATCCTTTGACCTTTTATCAGTTGGAAAATGACTTATAGTCTTATAAATTGGATTCAGTTTTCTATATATTTGAGAAATGAGGCCTTTATTAGAGGGGCAGAAAAATCAGTACTTACCGAAAGTCACACAGGTGGTAAGTGGTAATGTCAACATTCAAACCTAGGTTCTCTGCAGTCAAATAAAGTGTTCTTCCCATTGGCTCAATAATTTTTTGTTCTCTCCCTCCTCCAGATAACCTGAGAAGACAACATGTAAAAGGGGTGCGTACACAAGGGTACATGGATGTGAAGTAGTGTGGTGGTATTATTCTGCTTTCCTATGACAGCCCCATGGGCAGAGAATAAGTGTCAATGGGAGAAGGCAGAGGGCCAGAGTATAGACATCATGGTTTGGAAATAGCTGGAAAGGGGCATTTCCCTTTGATTCTGTTGAGATCATCAAGGGAGTGTATAGAGAAAGGATAGAGAAGAGGGCCCAGGCTGGAGCCTTGAGTGAATATCCACACACACTGAAGTGTTCTTATGTGACAGATAAGAATGAATAAGAAAAGAAGATATAAGAGGGGAAACCCCCAACAGGGAAAGGTCCTGGAGGAGGAGATGGATGGGATTGGGGTCTAGAGAACAAGTGGAGTATTTGGCAAGGGTAAGGGCCTTCATCATTGATTAGAGCAAAGAAAGAAGAGATTGCTCAAAAAAAAGATATCTCAATGCAAGGGAGGCTCTTCTTGCTTTCTTTTAATATCTTATGGAAACAAGTGGAACACACCAAGCATCACTTTTGCCACATGACCAACCCCTCATTATATTCAACCAGACATTTATTTGATGGTCTTCATTTCTTTAAATTTCCTTACTGGTATGGAAACTGATGTTGGTTGTGAGTAGGCAGCAAAGTTTATCAAATAAGAAACTATAAGGATTAACAGAAGCTAAGTATGGAATCGGGAAACCTATGATAGAAAGACCTAGGGTGAGGGATTCCAGAGGGATGACTTAAGTGCTCCCTCCAATGGTATTCTGATAATGGCGAGAGAGAGGTAGGCTGGCAGCACAATTAAGTGGATTTCCTGACTCAAATTTCTGGGAAGATATGGACACAGCCCCCACGGGATGAGTAGGCGTGGCTGAGTTTGGAAGTAACCTGATAACGTGGAACATCCATGTTGAGATCAGAGGTTTATTTCATCATTGCATCATTTTGTCCATTGATTTGTATTTCTGTAGGAGATTATATTAATCAGTGGTTTCCATATCCTATTTTTCACCATAGTGACTTGTTTGGTTTATGTTGCAGTTGTTTTAAAAAATATTGATAACTTTTATATTTGCAGGGTATTCATTTCCAAATATGTCCCTCCCTCCTCTCTTCCCCAAGTCATCCCTTGAAGAAAGAATTAAAAAGACCTGGGAGTGGAGGTTGGAGAAGAAGACAGATCAGCAAAACTAGCACAAACACCAAATCTGACAGATTGCCCCATGTCCCTGATTCCCCATCTCAAGGTTGCAGTTTGAATGGCACTTCTGCCTGCCTCAGTTTCCTTGTCTGTAAAATGGGAATAATAGTAACACCTCCTTCGCAGGGTTGCTGTGTGGGTAATGTCAGATAATCTTTTTCAAAGTACGTTGCAAAACTTAAAGTATTATATAAATTTGTCATCATCGTAGTAGTAGTAGCAGTAGTAGTAGTAGCAGTAGCAGTAGCAGTGGTAGTAGTAGTAGTAGTAGTAGAAGTAGTAGCAGTAGTAGTAGTAGCAGTAGCAGTAGCAGTAGCAGCAGTAGTAGTAGTAGTAGTAGCAGTAGCAGTAGCAGCAGCAGCAGCAGCAGCAGCAGTAGCAGTAGCAGTAGTAGTAGTAGTAGTAGCAGTAGCAGTAGCAGTAGTAGTAGTAGTAGTAGCAGTAGCAGTAGCAGTAGTAGCAGTAGCAGTAGCAGTAGCAGTAGCAGTAGTAGCAGTAGCAGTAGCAGTAGCAGTAGCAGTAGTAGTAGCAGTAGCAGTAGCAGTAGCAGTAGTAGTAGTAGTAGCAGTAGCAGTAGCAGTAGTAGTAG
>JAQQSK010017344.1:0-10147 GCA_028658325.1 Potorous gilbertii | reverse complement strand
TATATTTGAGTCAGTTCTCTATATATTCTAGAAATGAGGCCTTTATCTCCGAGCTTAGCAGTAAAAATTTTTTCCCCAATTTACTACATCCCTCTGAATTTTGGATGCATTGAGTTTGGTTGTGCAAAAACTTTTCAGTTTAAAGTAATCAAAACAAACACAACCAATGCAATCAAAATTATAATTTAAGTAGAAAACTGGCAGAAATTTTGAAATAAGTAGGTCTGATAAAGTCCTCATGTCTCAGATACATAGAAAACTGAGTCAAATAAATAAAAAATACAAGTCATTCCCTAACTGATAAATGGTCAAAGGATACAAGTAGTTTTCAGAGAAAGAAATCAAAACTATAGTTATATGAAAAAATGTTACAAATCACTATTGGTTAGAGAAATGCAAATTAAAACAACTATGAGGTACCACCTCATGCCTATCAGATTGGCTAATGTGACAAAAATGGAAAATGTTGGATGTTGGAGGTTATATGGGGAAAATAGGATATTAATGCGCTGTTGGTAAAGTTGTAAACTGATGCAGCCATTCTGGAGAGCAATTTGGAACTATATTCAAAGGGCTATAAAACTATATGCTTTGATTCAGCAATAGCACTGCTAGGTCTACATTCCAAAAACATGCGAAAAAAGGGGGAAAGGACTTATTTATACAAAAATATTTATAGCAGCAATTTTTGTGGGTGCTAAGAATTGGAAATCAAAGGGATTCCCATCAATTAGGGAATGGCTAAACAAGCTGTGGTATATGATTGCAATGGAATATTCTTTGGCTGTAAGAGATGACAAGAAGGATTATTTCAGAAAAACCTGGAAATACTTACATGAACCAATACATAGTAAAGTGAACAGAAGCAGGAACATGTTGTACACAATAAGAGCAATATTGTTTGATGATGAATTGAGAATCATTTAGCTATTCCCAGTAATACAATGATCCAAGACAATCCCAAAGAACTAATGATGAAGCCTATTACCGACCTCTGGGAGGAAAAAATGATACTGATGGAACACAGGCTGGAATATGCTATTTTTCACTTTGTTTTAATTTTTTTCTTTTAATTGAGTCTTCTTGCACAAAATGACTAAAATGGAAACATTTTATATAACTACACATTTATAACCTATATCTGATTGCTTATCGTCTCAGGAAAGGGGAATGGAAGGACAGAATTTAGAACTTAAAACTTTAAATTAAAATGTTTAAAAAAAAGAAAAAATCAGCTATGGGATGTAAGTGCTTCTTTGGATTTATTATGATTTTCTGTTTTGACTACCATCCCCTTGATCGATGTTGGCCTTCACATAATTTTAGCTTTGACATTTTGATTAGTACCTTTTATCACATGACACTTTCCTTCCTGGAACATGCTAAGTTAAATGCATTGCATCTCTGACATTCTAATCCATAAAACCTCCTTGTATGTAATATTTTACAAGGAAATTTTAATCTTCAGTCTCTGTGGCTTTCCTGCCTTAACTTGGATGTAGATTTTTTTTTTCCTCTGAGAAATAACCTTACAGCACATAAGATTGAGTCACCAAAATCTCACCCTCTCTGGCATTTGCCCTTCTGATTTGTTAATCCTCCTCTTGAGGGCAGGTGTTACCAAATGATCTGAGAAAATGACACCACAACATGTCAGCCCTCTTACCTCGAGGTACTTTAGCATCAGAGCCAAGTAAGTGAAAGTGGGAGTCATATATAGAGGCAAAATCTATTCTGGCCTATGAGGTCCACAATTTTTTCTTGGTCTAGGCCTGTGAGTTCATCCAGAAACCCCTTTCACCAATTCAAATCAGGTTTCTATCTGTAATTTATAGTTTTAGAGACTGTCCTAGGAACAATGATTAAGTCACCAGTCCAGGATTGGTACATAATATATATCAAGGCGGGACTTGAATCCACGTTTTCCTCGCTCTAAGGTCTGCCTTCTATCTTGACACCTCAGGAAATATACCTTCCTTTGCCATCCATCATTTCATCAGGAAAATGTGATTCCATTCCCAATCTCTTGCAAGGACTAGATCTGGAGATGTCCTCACTCTAAAACCTATGCCATTTGTAAATGTCCTACCTATTCTTCCCTGAATCACCAACTGATTTTTAAAAATGACTGCCTCGGACCTCTGTGACTTGAGACAGCAGGTCTTTTACCTCCAGGACTTAATCCAAGGACTCAGACCTCAGGGCTCAAACATGAGCCAAGTATATATTCAGCGTGTAAGTGAATGTCATCTTCAACCACTTTGGGTTGAAGCAAAGGAAACTAAGGAGGAGTTCAGTCAGGGCTCTGGGGACCTAATCATCAGATATTTATGTAACTGTATTATTTATTTATATTACATATATGTAATATATATTTATGTAATTAATTTTCCTAATGTTTTATTTTTTTCCCCTGGTATTTGAAAATAGATTAGACTGACACTGTCCTCCATCATCACTAGACATAAAGATTGGGAAGTGTGTCTGGCAGAGTCCTATCTCCTCCTTGCTGATCCCTCTCTGTTGTCCCCATCTGTTGAAGTGAACCCCCCACCTTTCCCTGTTATCCCCATCTGGCTTAGTTCTACCTATTTTCAGTCTCCATCGTCCTCTTCTCTTCCCTTCTACTATACCATCTTTAATGACCATTCTATCACTAACAAACTTTCCAAGAATCATCCCAAAGGGACCTAAAACACACATAATTCCACCCTTTATCTTAGAGAGGGAAGGAAACAGAGGCTCAAGATAATTGAGTGACTCACCCATGGTCGCAAAAGCCAGAAACAGGATTCTGAACCTATGTTCTCTGATTCTAGAACCAATGCTTTTTCCCAGATCCTTCCCTCTCACACTCATTCTTTTTTTACGTCAATCAGGAAAATCTGGATTCTTTCTAAATATACTGTATCTCTGAACACCTTCTCCAGTGACATATATTCTTTCTCTCACTCTCCATGAGACACTATTTCACCCTAACCCATGGACACCATATGTCTCTGATACAATAATCTACCAGCCTCTAGGTCATTTTTCTTCTTGTTCATCTTTAGGTTATACTCTGGATCTTCTCTGCCTTACCCCAGCTCTTCATCCCAAAGCCTCTTGTTCAGTCATGTCTGACTCTTTGTCATTTGGGGTTTTCTTGACAAAGACGCTGAAGTGGTTTGTCCTTCCCTTCTCCAGCTCATTTTGTAGATGAGGAAACTGAGGCAGATGGGGTTCATAGACTTGCCCAGGGTCACAGAGCTGGTAAGCATCTGAGGTCAGATTTGAACTCATGAAGACTGGCTCTCTACTGTACCACCCAGCTGCCCCTGAAGTCTTGTTCTGACTCTGAAACCCACACCCTGGAAGTACCCTTCCATCTCTCCTTCTGAAGGGAGATAGCTTCCCAGAAATTTCATTTAATGACAGTGCCCAATAATTCCAAGTAATACTTGTGATTTCCCCTATCATGCTCCCAGGTCTCTCTCCAATACCTTTTCAGCATTCTTTTAGGTACTGTTTCCCTGCATTCCTTACATCTGTATGCCAATGCTTGTCATAGTGTTTGACACATAGCAAGCACTTAACAAATGCTTATTAACTGACTTACTGAATGATTCAGTCAATTTTGCTCCTTTATCCAGAAATTCAGCAAGTACTCCGAGTCTTCCTCTCCAACTCTGCCGTAATACTCAGAAATTTCAATACGCATGTTGATGTCCTCACAAACAATCTGGCCTCCCAATTCAACATCCCTCCTCAATTCCCATAAGCTATGATTTTACTCCATCTCAATCACTCATGGAGATTGTAGCTTACCTCTCCCCATCACTGTCAGTCATAACTTTGCTACCTCAATGATCCTGACCTTAGAAACTCTTCTTTTTTATCATGACCTCATATCATCTCTCTCTCTCTCTCTCTCTCTCTCTCTCTCTCTCTCTCTCTCTCTCTCTCCTACTTAATGTTATTTTTCCTTCTCAGTGAACCTCCAATCCCTCTGCCCTTCCTGTTCTGTCCATTACCTCTGCACTGGCCTCACTTCCTACCTTTTGACTGTCTTGACCATATAGATGATCACATCAACTATATTCTATCTTATACCTTTGAATTTCCTGCTAGATGGCTCAGTGGGTAGACTGCCTAGAGTGAGAAAGACTCATCTTCCTGAGTTCAAATCTGACCTCAGACACTTACTAGCTGTGTGACCCTGGGCAAGTCACTTAATCCTGTTTGTCTCAGTATCTTCATCTGTAAAACGAGTTGGAGAAGGAAATGCAAACCGCTCCAATATCTGTGCCAAAAAGAAACCAAATGGGGTCATGAAGAGTCAGACATGACTGAAAGGACTGAACAACCACTTGTTGTGGAGCTGGCATTTTTTGTCAAACCACAACCTCAGTTTGCTCCCACCTTCTACCTTCTTTCTGCTTCCTCTCGTGCTATGATACCACTGGAGGAAGACATATAAACATATCAACTTGATCCATGAGAAACGTAAATGATCTAATCTCAACTGGACCCTCACTGTTACAAGTAGTCTTTTTCATTTTTCTGTGATTATTACCATACTTTTTAAAGCTACAGCTGTGCCAAACCTTTCCTTCCTCAACCTCCCACATCTCCTTCTGCCCTTACCTCCTTACTTATGTGTGTGTGTTCGTCCTTTGCTGCCAAAGAAGACCATGCTATCAGAGAAATAATGACATCACTTGTATTTGACTTTTTGTTTTGAGTGAGGGAGGGTCATGTAGCTCACTAGCCTCATTTCTCCTCCAGAGCCATCTGAATCCGGTGCCCAGATATTCATCAGGATGACTGGAGATGAGCCAGGATGAGGCAATTGGGGTTAAGTGATTTGCTCAAGGTCACACAGCTAGTGAGTGTCAAGTGTCTGAGGTGAGATTTGAACTCAGGTCCTCCTGACTCCTGCAATGGTGCTCTATCGTAGGTGCGGCAACACCTAGCTGCCACCTCCTTACTTAATAAATAAATGAATAAATAAACTGAAGCCAGTCACAATAAGTCCCCTCTTGTTTTCTGCTCTATGTCTCAAAATCCCTTTACATTGTGCCTATTTTTTTATCCAGTCTTTGAAGAAAAGGTGACCTTTCCTCTTGACATTATCAACCCTACTATTTCCTTTCTCAGTTGCCACAAACATGAGCAGGTCTCCCTATATCCTTACAAGATCTTTATTTCACTTTAGCAATCCATCAAGCTTCTTTCTTTATACTTCTTTCTTATATAATCGAACTCTTAAAAGTCATCTAAAAGTCAACTCTTAAAAGTCATTTACCACCTCTACTTTCTCAGCTCCAAAAAACTTGCCATTCTGCTTGCAACTCTACCACTTAGGAGAAACTATTCACTTCAAGGTTGCCAATCACCTCAACTGCCATATCGCATACTCTTTTCTCAGTCTTCATCAAACTTGACCTCCCTACAGCTTTTGGGCACTGTTTACCATACTTTCCTCCTGGATGTACTCTCCTCTCTTGGTCTTTGGTTCTCATTCTACCTTTCTGACCAAGCCTTCTCAGTCTCTCTGCTGGATCATCCTCAAAGTATGTACATCAACCAAAACTCTGTCCTTCTTTTCTCTCTAAACTTTCCCTTTTTCCATCTATTTCATCTATTCCAATCAATCTAATTATTATATCTGTGACCTAGTTGTATGACCATGGCCAAGCAGGACCTCAAAACAACTATGAATTAGAGATGAAGTTTCTGATCTATAACAATACAGGGAGTTTTTTACACCAGGAGCTCCCAATACCATGAAAAACACATACCTCAACCTTAACCCTTCCCCTCCCAAGAAGCAACAACTCTTAGATTATAAACTAACAGGGGGGTAGGGGAGAAGGCAGAGACTGTATCATATTTCATTGTTGTAGCCCAGGATCTAAGGCAGTCCTTTGCACATAGTAGGTTCTTAATAAACATTTGGGCCATTGCGTAGATGCCATTTTGTATGCGTAGCCCATTGAAATATTACATTTCCTACTTTACCTGATTGGCAGACATCCTAGAGAAGTAAATAGATTCAATAATTCTATAAAACAAGTCTCTCCTCTTTCAGACTCTAGGTCAGCACTATAATAAAATAGTTGTTCCCTTTGTGGGAAACAAATGTCTCCTCGCATAGCTGATTCAACACATTGTCACTGGTGGAAATATACTATGCACAATACATTTTTTCCCACTGATACGTAAATAAAGAACTGATTAATGAAAAAATTCAGATATTGCTGCAAGTTCACTATGAGAATTCAGTTTTCTGTGTCAATACTTTCTCCTCATATCTGAGTAGGCTGAAGGGAATGTTGGTAAATGTTTAACAACCAGTTTTCCAGGGTGAGGGCTGGGGCATGTTTTAAGTTTAATCTGAATTACTGACATTTTTTTCCAGCACTTTCTTAACTCTAGACAGTCAACAAAAAGCAGTAAATCAAGTCATGATTTATAGCATTTTGATTTGTGAGGTGGAGATGCTCACACTGAAAATTTAACAACCAACTCTTGAGAGCCTGATAAAGCTAACTCCAGCACACCCCTAGATAGAGAGCAGTAGCCCAACCAACCATGCCATTACAATCATAGTGTTATGTAGATAGACCCATAGATGTCTTCTAATAGATCTGAAATAATTATATCAGACAACTACATTGTGTAGTAAATAGTGTTCAGGACCTGCAGTCAGAAAGATCTGAATTCAAATGCTGTCTGTGACACTGACCAGCTGTATGAACTGAGCAAGTCATCTTCTTCCAAACTTAGTTTCCTCATTTGTGAAAGAACACCTACCATTTAAACAGCACCTTGTAGTCTGCAAAGTATTTTACATATGTTACCTTTCAGCTGAGTCTCATAACAACCCAGTTGGGGTATGTGCTATTATCTCCATTTTTTAGATGAGAAAACTGGGGCTGACACAGTTTAGATGAGTTGCCAAGGTCACACAGCTAGTAAGAAGCCAACGGTCTGTACTATGCCACCCAGGGGCCCCTGGTTAATAATAGCCTCTGCTTCACAAGGTCTTACTGAAAGGATCAAATGGAGTAACATACGTAAAGTGCTCTGCAAACGTTCAAGTGCTATGTAAATGCTAACTATTCTTACCATGCTACAACTATCGTTAGATTCGTGAGTTTTTTAAAGTAAATTTTAAAAAAAACTTGCTTTCAAATGAATAGTTGTCTCCTCAAAGTATGAAGAGGATATATACATTTATCCTTGTGATGCTACCGTTATTTAAAAAAAAAAGGAAGTGCAGTTTTTCTTTAGAGCCACAGTACATCATTCAAATTACCCTCAATATTGGAAAATTTTAGTTCCTTGAGAAGGACTCAAAATCTTTTGTACTAACTCTAACATATGTGATTGAGATGGGGAGACTTTTTAGTTTAAAAAAGATAATATTTGCCTTACCTACCTCAGGAGTTTGTCATGAGGAGCAGATGAGATGACATATATAAAGTTCCATGGTTACAGTTAAAAATGGGAGGAAATTGCAAAGAGGTCATTTTAGTATTGATGGCAAGAAAACCTTCTGAAAAACTTGAGCTGTTCTAAAATCATAGGATCCGCCTCCAAAGCTGTTTTTTCTCTCTCCTTGGAGGTCTTCAAACAAGTATGTTGTAAAGAGGCATTTTTTGTGTGCGTGAGTTGGACCAGATGACTGAGAAATCCCTCAACTTTCAAATTCTGGGATTCTGTGAAAAATAGGGTATGACTACAATAAGGACATAAATATTTATCCGGCTCACAAACTGGTTCTTTAAGCATTTCTAACAAGGGTGTGCCACCAAAAAAAAATAGTTTTTGGAAAAGGCAACACCATTAAAACGAGGGTAAAACCTCCCAAGGTGGTTACTTTGTAATTACAATGTAAATTACAATTGTAATTTACAATGTAACAACATTGTAATGGGTCTCTTGTTAGCAAAAACTGTCTCAGCAAATGGACAGGAAAGGGGAGAACTGGATCATCTCTCCAAGCTCAGGTAAGCCTCAGAACCCCCCAATACTGGGAATTTTAGATGATTTAGAAGCAAAAGTCCTGGTACATTTGTTAAAAGTGTCACCAAAGGGTTAAATCAGTGGTGAGCAGATAAATATGGGCAAAAACTGGCTGCGGTTCAAATAATGCCTCCATTGAATGAGTGAAAGACCCTCACCTTTGGCCTTGAGATACCCTTATGTGAAGTGGATGGGAAGAAAGCATGGGCCCTCTGCCAGAGCTTTTCCCCTGAAGAAATATTTCTGACTGAAAGTAACCCCGACCTTAGAGGCCTTGCTTATTAGGGAAGGTGGGAGACAAAGAAGGGGAGGGAACGTAAGTGCTCCCCTCTCTGACCCCCATTCTCCACGTAGCTTAAGCATAGCTGGCAAAGGCTGATGGTTTAGGGGACCTTCCAAAGGCAGCATATGTTAATATGTTATTATGTTAATATGTATTAGAATTTATGTTCATGATCCCTCCAGGGGAGCAGGAAGAGTAAAAGGGAGAGGTTTCCCACAGAAGGTTTTCCTTGTGGGTGATGCTCTCGGCAGGAATAAACAGCTTTCAGAACTAGTCTCACCCAGTCTGATTATCTTTGCAATCTCTAAAATTGTAACCAAGGGTGATGGAGATATATAGGTGTGTGTATACACATATATACAGATATAAATACATGTGGGTATATAAAAATATATTATGTATTGTTCAAATATAAACACAGATATATGTGTCTACATATGTAAAATATGTGTATGTATGTGCACACATATAAATATGTATCATACTATATATAAATATGTATGTACATATATGCATATATATTGTGTATGTGTATGCATGTATACATACATAAATGTGTATGCGTCATACAATATGTAAGTACATATAGGCATGTATATTGTGTGTATATATGTATACATATATATGCATATATATGTATATGTATATATGCATATATACATATATAAAAATAAACCTGTATGCATATATTTATATAGTTTAACTTTTATATATGCACAGATATATTTATGCAGTATATATATATATATACATATACATATATATATATATCTCTTTTGGTACTAACACCAATATACACGATTGAACTGGAAAGAGTTTTTAGCTTAAAAAAAGTAATACATATATATATTATATATATAGTTTAGTTTTTATGCTGTTTAGCAAAGCATGTGAGAGTGTGTGTGTGTGTGTGTGTGTGTGTGTGTAGAGTAGGGAAGCCATTAGTAGAGGAGGAGAAATTCAGGGCACAGGTCAGTGTGTTCATATTTCAGATCTGCAAGTATGTGATGGGTAGGGGAAGAGGGGGGGTGAATAGAAGAGAAGGGAGAGGGGAAGTAGGGAGGAGAGAAGGGGAGAGAGGATGTTACATACATGCACACACTTGCTTAGCTAAACAATATTTCTAGACAAAGAAGGCAAGTCTCTTGAGCACCCTATGTCAACCTAATGATGTCATAGGTTTAAGACAATATAAATAATATAAATCCTATAGTCAACAAATCTCCAGGATAAACCTGAGTCTCTCCTTCCTCTCCTGCGTGGCAGACTATTTTTGGGAAGAACCACCTTTTCTCTATCATCTTATTTCCCACTCCAATAAGATGTTTTAATTTTCTCCACCTTCAAACCTCAGGCCAAATGAACTTGGAGATTGGTTTCAGGACCAATAACCTCATATAAAAATTCCTGGCCTAAAGTAACCCTTCACCTCAGTTATAATAAGATTCTCTCCTCCTTCTCCCTTCTCTCCCATCCCCCCTTCCTCATATCCATTATACACTGGCAGATCTGAAATATGGAAACACTGGTCTATGTCCTGAATCTCCTCTAATCTAATCAAAGAGGGGGGAAAGAACTCAAAGGGTCCTACCCTTTCCTTAAATTCAAGAGAGCCTTAACAGCAAAATTGACTTCACTCATAAAAGCAGCACGAGCTGTCTTCTAGTCTATGAGTAATTTATTCATGTGGCCATTTTTTCATTTTCTAAGATAAAGAAAAAAATTAAGATAACTACATCAGGCTTGCCGGGGAGAGGAACAAGGTAGATTCACTGGATACGCAGTCCTATTTCATGGCTTTTAGATGCTGCTGATATCATTAAGAAAAAGAACCAGGTTTCAGGTCTTTAA
>JAQQSK010017343.1:0-10148 GCA_028658325.1 Potorous gilbertii | reverse complement strand
CCCCAGCCTAGGTCTGCTCAGCTAGTGCTTGGGGTCTGGGATTCAAGTGCTGCTCCCCAGCCTCAGGGCTTTTGGCGGCAGGCCTGACTGCTCTTCAATGGGAACTTATCTGCTGGTTCTCAGGTGGGGGCAGGGCCGCCTCTCAGGCTCAGTTCCCTCAGGAGGTTTATGCAGAGACCTTTTGTAATGGAGCTTCGGTGGAGCTCCTGCCTGCCTCTGGCCAAGCTGCCTCAGCCTCTGCTGCAGCGGCGGCCTCCCAACGGGGTCCGAGTCCCAGAGATACCCCGCTCCCCTCTCAGCCTGTCTCTCTCACTGACCTGTGCGTCTGTGGGTGGAGGGACTTTCGCGGCCGCTGGAGATTACCGTCCCTGGAGCCTGCTGGGGTCTCTGTGCTCCTCTCAGTGTGGTGCGGCCAGGGCAGGGGGAGGGGAGGGCTACGCTCCTGTCTGGGGCTCGATGGACCCCTGGGGTCAGTTTTTCAGGGCTCTCTGCAATGGAAATCTCCTTCACTGTGTTTCTGCATGGCTTCCACTGTTCCAGAATTTGTCAGGAGTTCTTTTTACAGGAAATCCATGGGCTGTGGGTTCGGAGCTAGCAAATGTGAGTCTTTCTACTCCGCCATCTTGGCTCCGCCCCATCTAGACTTTTAAAAGTGTCAACAAAGCCGATTCAATTTAAAAGTGTGTGTTCATACTTTTTCTCCCCAGAGAGCCCAATTATTAAACATTTAACAGTACACCCTTGCACTGCTTTGCAAACATTGCTTGAGATCAGCAGGAATTCAGGAGAAGGCTCAGGGAATGAAACCATCATCATCAGCCTGGAGGCCTGGTTACTACAGGATCATAGTAACAACCACAATATGCATTACATACCAGGTTAAGGTTTCCAGAGTGCTTTACACTGTCTTACTGAGCCTCACAACTCTATGCAGAAGCTACTTGCAATGTGTATGGAATATTCACCTTGGAAATCTCTAGTTTTCTTCAAAGGGGAGTTCCGATGCTACTTCCTATGTGAATTCTCTTCCTGATGCTCCTAGGTTTTAGCGTTCTCTCACCTCCTGAAGTTACTTTGTTTTACTCCTTACGTATTTCATATATATGTCTCTGTGTATATGGTATTTCTTCCCAGGATGATGTAAGCAACTTGAGGGAAAAACTATTTTTTTATATCTCTAGTGCCTAACATAATGTCTGGCACATAGTAAGTACTCAGTAAATTCTTGCTGAATTCAATTGAACTGAACCAGAAAAATCATTAAACTTTACATATCCTTTAACCCAGTGATACCACTACAAGGCATATATTCTAAGGAGGTGAAAGATGGGTTACATGTCCTTTACATAAAAGGGTTTCTTTATATAAAAATATTTGAAATATCCCATGTAAACCCAAGGGAGTTCATCTTCCATATATGAGTATATATGCATACATATACATATATGTATTATATGTATATATGTATATTATATATATGTATATATATATATATATATATATGTATATATATATTCATAGTAGCACCTTTTTTGTTAGCAAAGAATTGGAGGCAAAGTAAATGCCCAATTATTGGGGAATAGGTGAACAAAGACGGTGTAACTATTATGTCAGCAGAAAAAATGAATATGAAAAAATCAGAGAAACTTGAGAAAACTTGCAAGAATTGATACAGAGTCACAGTAAGCAGAATTGGGAGAACAGGCTTAACAATGAATACAATAATGTAAGAAAAGCAACCAGAAAAATGTCAACTCTTATAAGTGCAGTCACCAATCTTAAATTCAGAGAACTGATGGTGAAACTCCCCTCTCTCTTTGAAAGAGTTGATAGAGTAGAATACTAGAATTTAGAGATTAATTTGTTTTCTTTCTTTATTATAAGAGAGTTTGATTGTGGGAAGTCACCAGGAAGTGATAGCAATATAAAAAAGAAAAAAGCATCAGTAAAATATTTATTCGTATATGTGTTTTAAGGAAAAGGAGTTGTCTTGACTATAAGCTTGAGTATGAATCCTCTGTGTTTGCTGTTAAGTTTAATAAAAAACCTTTCCTATATTTGATTTTTTGTTTGCCTGAGGGCTTTCATGGAAGCCTTTTAGACATGAGTTGAATTCTAATGTTCCCAGGGGAAATTTTGGTTGGAGAGTACAAGCAAAGAGATTTTAGAGTGAAGAACTCAAAAGACAACCCAGTCCAAGTGAACTCAGAGCTTTGGTACTGAGCTGTGAGCTGTACAAATAACTAGATATCCAGATTCTAGCATCAGGTAGATAAAAATTCGTATTGATTCTGTTTTCCAGTTTTCAGCTGGTTATTCAGTATTACATAGACACAAATGTCAAAAGCCTCAAATTACTTATGGCTTAAATGACCTTTGATCTTGAGTTTCATAGGCTATTGTCTTAATCTCTAATATTATTTAATATGGAATTACCCCCAACCCTCCCTTCCTCCCCCATTTGTAGTCTTGGGGAAAGAAAGGATCAGGGTAGAGCAACTTTCTCAGAGGAAACTAGGTGAATCTACCTATTACCAGGCTCTTAGTCAGAATTTCTGGACATTTAATACAATTCAATCAACATTTATGAAATACTTACTATCTGCTAGGCACTGGAGGTAAAAAGATAAAAACAAAGGTGTTCCTGATCTCAGGAAAGCTATATACATTGGACATATTTGGAACTCTCTAGATACTTGTGTAACATGGCTCACTACCAAACCACTGAGTTCATTTGCATTGGGTTTTATTGTGAGGACTCTTCTGTCCAAAGTCTCTTTGGTTTGTGCTCCCAACTGGGGTTTCCCTTGGGAACATCAAAATTCAGCTCAGGTCTAATGGGTCCTCAGTTCCTATTCAAGCCACTCAGGCTAATAAAAGATCAAATATAGGAAAGATTTATTAAATTCAAAAGTAAACATAAAGGATTCATACTCAAGCCTTTCAATAGTCAAAAGACATCTTCTTTTCCAAAAAATACACATGCACATATTTTATTGATGCTTTTTTCTTTCTTACATCATGTTCACTCCCTGATAGTTTCCTTCTGTCCTAACAAAAAAGTGCATGCAGCTAAGGAAAAAGCCAATGGATTGTCTAAATCAGGTCAACTCAAGTCGAATTGTTGGGGGAGGTGAATGGGTAGATGTTTTATTGCTTGCTCTCCATTCTCAAAGACCACAACATCAAAGAGGTGATGCCATGACATGCAAGTAAATTGGATTTAAGTGAGGGAGCTCTGTGCAAAGTCACCATCCTCACTTTCTCCTCCAGAGCCATTTGGGTCTGGTGATGAGGACAACTGGAGATGGCCCAGGATGCAGCGGGGGACCTTGGCCTTTTTAAACTAAGGTCTTTAACAAGTCTCAGTTTGGCTGAGGCAAAGCCCACTCAGTGATTAAGGCTAAACAAGAAATAAGGCAAAGAATGGTCTCTCTACCTAGTCAAAGAAAAAAAAATCAACCTGGAAGGGAAAGACACTGAGAAACAATTGCTATTTGCATTCACTCTGAGCCAATCAGGGCCGAAACCAAGTAAGGCTTGAGCTGGTACTTATTGTTGTACAATTAATGAGAGCCAGAGTGATTTGGGTTAAGGCTGGTTCTTAAGAAAAAAAAAGTTTCAGATAACAAAATGTACAGTCCCTTGGGGCAAAGGATCCACAGGTAAGAGCATGATAGCCTATATGGACAGAAGGAAGGAAAGGAAGAGGAGAAAAGAAAGACAGGGAATTGTGCTGCTCAAATGGCTGGTTCAGTTCCCAGGGGGCAGCTCCTTCTCTACTCACAGAGGTTGTTTGTTCTTGCTTCTAGAAGAGAGCCATGATCATTCTAGAAAAGGACAAGAGCACCAAACCGCTAAGGGGAGAGAATACAAAGAGTGAAAGAAGTGCTCAGAACATTTTCACTCAATTATGTCAGAAGTGTTGACATCCCTAAAAAATCAAGGTCAGGAACGTGGGAAGGAGGAATGATGGCCGTCTTCAAGTATTTAAAGGGTTGTAACATGGAAGTTGGTTACTTTTGTCTACTAGATGCCAGAGGGGAGTGCCAGGAGTTATGGGTAGAAGTTGAATACAAATTCTGACTCATTATAAGGGGAAATGTCTCCTACATTAGAGCTGTTGAAACTACCAAAGGCCACCTGAAAGGCAAATAGCTGGATGTCTTTAAACAGGGATCAGGGATCACTCTTGGTGGAGGCTGTAAAGGATAACCTTGTTTGCACTAGATGTGCCTTCCAACTTTAGGGATCTGGGAAGCCTGTTACTTAAATATGCAGCACAAATTTTCATTTTCATCTTGTCATTTAAATCTTGAACATGGGCCCCAGGAAACCGAGGATAGGAGGTTTATTGATGATGAGACTGTTGACAATAACGATTAAAAAATAGTCCTGACAATAGTGCTTTAAGGGTTGCAAAGTGCTTTTCATATATTAATAATAACCCTATGAAGTAAATGCTGCTATTATCCCTCTTTTTATTGATAAAGCAATTAAGACTGAACAATGACTTGGTCAGGGTTATGCAGTTCATAAGTGCCTCCTAGACTGAATTTGAACTCAGGACTTTCTAACACCCAGGCCAGTGCTCTCTAGTCACTATACCAATTAAAGTCATTTTTTAAAAATTAAATTTCTTTAATATTCTTTATGGAGGCAATTAATTATTTCATTGAGATAACTCCATTTACCTTGGGTCAGGATCATGGTTACATCAATCCTCCTCAAGCCGTTCTCTATCACCTTGCTCTAGAAATACCATTTCTTTGGCTTTTGCTGGTGATTAGAGTTCCCAGCAGGGCACCAGAAATGGGCATGCGAGGTACTCTTGTTATTAATATTCTTACTGTTGGATTTTAGAGTCGACATTGTTTGCAAACAAAATAAGGAATCAGCTGAAACTATTTCCCAAAGGCAGATTATCGTGGGCTCCTTCTCTCTACCACAGGCCATCTGTGCTGGTTCAGGAAGGGTGGAATTATCTCTTTCCCTTATCACAGCTGTCGACTTTGCTCTGCAGTCTGGGGGCACAGCTGATAGGGGGTAAAGCCAGTTGTCTGTATTTCTTAAAGGATGAACCAGAAAGCAGGGGAAAGACAAGAAACACAAACAAGTACTCAAAAGTTGTCCCACTGGGTTATTGCCACATCCTACTCAGGCCACTGCACTATCTCTACCAAGACATTGAAGAGGTATTGTGGGATGGTTTAGAACAGGGGAGGACATGGATAATCTAATCAAGGAAAGCAGTAACCATCATAATAGCTGACATTTATATAGGACTTCAGTGTTTATTATAGGGTTTTTATAGTTTATTTGACCTAACTACAAATAAACAACTTAAATTCATCCAAGTCACAGTTCCCAGTCATAGAATCATGAAAATTAGAATTAGAAGGGAAATCGAAGGTTATCTAGTCCAACCTATGCCTAAGCAAGAATCCTTCTACCATGGTCCTGAGAAGTGATAATCTGACTTTTGCTCATAGACCTACATAGTGTAAGTGCTCTGAAAACTTTGGGGTTAAATCATGTCCAACTCTTCATGACTGCTTTTGGGGTTTTTCTTGGCAAAGATATTGGAGTGGTTTGCCTTTTCCTTCTCCAACTCATTTTACAGATGAGGGAACTGAGGCAAACCGGGTTAAGTGACTTGCCCAGGGTCATGCAGGTGGTGTCTGAGGCCATATTTGAACTCAGGAAGAGGAGTCTTCCTGACTCCAAACCCAGCACTCTCTGCCCTATGATGCCACCTGGCTGCCATCTAAAACCTTAAAGCATCATGTTAGCATCGTTGTTATTGCCATAATTAATATTATTGCCATTATTTTCTGAGGCAGTCTATTCCAGTTGGATAACTTCAACTGCACGTTCAACAAATATCATGTTCTCCACACCTTGCAATCAGATTCACGTCCCAACCAATCTACTGAAAGTGCTCCCTCTAAAAACTAATTTCAAAGAATAGTAGCTTTTTTTTGTTCTTGTTCTCTATCTTCCTATACTTTTAGTAAGCTATCTGACACTAAAGACCACCCTTGCCTTTTGAATAAACTCACCTCTTTTGCCTTCAGGGGAAATACTGTTTCTTGGGTCATAACTCACATTTACAGAATGCCAAACATTTTTCTCTTTAAGTTTTTCTTTATCTCCTCTGGTGTTACATATGTCATATTTCTTGCATCTCCAAGATCTTGGATATTCAAGAACAATCCTAAAACTATTTATGTGGTGGAAGGTCCTCCAGAACACCTTGAGAACCTATCACTAAGGGGTGGAATGTTGTAGGCACAATATCATAATGCCCTGTCCCAAGCCAGTTAATACTTAAAAGGTATTGAAGTTGTCCTCAATTTTTAATTGGCTCAGGACACTGACTGTCAGACCACTGATGTATCTTTCTAGTAGTCCGAGCACAAAATTAATCAGGACATGAGGGACTTCAAGTTTTCTGTCCACAGACCAAAAATATCACCAGCTTTGGCACAGGAATGCTGCACTCAGTTGAGTCAAGTTATGTCCTACATTCTTTTCCTGATCATAATGTTCAATTCACACTACAGTTAAGTAAATCTCCATTTGTTAACTATTAGATAGACTATGAATATCTCATTTCATTCCAATTTCAAACCTGGGATATTGATTGACCTGGTAATAGTTGGCCTGCAATATCTATAATGGACTGGATATTGATTAACTCATAAAGACATGTGAAGAACATCTTTATTAGATGTTGGCACAACAAAAATTCATGTGCTGTAACCTATGCAGAACAAAAAACTCTGCAAATGCATAAACCTAACAGAAAAAAAACCCACCAAAATCTTGTGGGAACAGGATAAGATAAATATCATTCTCACCATCTTGTCTGCTACTGGTTAGTGGCACCAGTAATGGGTAGCACATCCCAGGCATGGAAAAGGACAGGGGTGTGCTAGATCCAACTCAAATAGGGTTTGAAAGAAGTTGTAAAATTTTCAATGTGAGTAATTACACTCTGGATATCAACTAATGCCACAAATAAGGGCTTTATTTATTGTTTTGTTGATTGTCTAGACCAGAGGTCAGCAAACTGTCCCAGAGGCCAAATGTCCAAAGCTTATTTTTATATAGCTTTTGAGCTAAAAATTATTTTTTTCATTTAAAAATAAAGTTATTGTACTTGAAAACAGAAAAACCATTCTTAGTTTGTGGGCTGCACAAAAACAGACTAAGATTTAGCCCTCAAGCCTGGTTTGTTCACCCATGATCTACTCTCGACTTCAAAAAGTGACAAAGAAAGTGTTAATAAGGCAGATTAGATTAAAAAATGTATCCTGTCTATGGTTGTTAATTATTTACCAGCCCACTATTAGAGCCAGGTATCAGGCCTAGACAGGTCCAGGCCTGGAATCAGGGAGCAGAGCTCAGGCCTTGGCAATTTCAGTGCCCAGAGCATCCTAATATTTTTGTTCTAATAAAGAAAGCTGTTGCTTAGTTGACCGTGCAACAGTCTGCAGAGCATCACATCTAAAAGAATAATACTAGTACAGGACTTGTCCTTTCCCATGACTCCTGCTCTGGTAAGAGGCAGGAGTAGAAGAGTCTAGGCCCTGGTCTAGCAGGATACCACTCAATCAGGCATGGTGGCCAGTGTTGAGTATGGGGCGTGGGAGTCACTCCTGGGCATAAGTCGCTGATGTTTGGACCTGATGGAGTTTTATTCTACTACAAAAAATCAGCTATTTCGTTACTTGTGCAATAGTCTGCAGGACATTAAATATTTAAAAATTATACCAGGACAAGGCTATTTCTATCAGAACTCTACAGAACAAGATGAGAAGATTGATGTTTCTTGATAATACACACCTTAAAAGTCCATCTCACTCTTCGTAGCATGAGGAAGGGATGAGGATAGCAATTTAAGGTTGATCTATATCAGGGACTCTGTGCCCTGGTACCATTAAAATTGCTATGAAGGTCTAGAAGTAACTTGGAATTGAGACCATTTGGATTCTAATACCATCGAGTGGATTAACATCCTGGCTCATGTGGTGCAACTGTTGTTCTTCAGTTGTTTCAGTCATATACAACTCTTCACAACCCCATTTAAGGGTCATCTTGGCAAAGATACTGGAGTGGTTCTGTTATTTCCTTCTGCAACTCATTTTGCAGATTAGAAAACTGAGGTAAATAGGGTTAAGTGACTTGCCCAGGGTCACATAGCTAATAAATGTGTGAGGTTGAATTTGAACTCAGGTCTTCTTCCTGACTCCTGGCCTGGTACTCTATCCACTGTATGACCTAGATGCCCTATGGTGAAACTGCTGCTATGGGTCTCAGAAATAGAAAAGGCAGCTAGGGTTGATCCTACATGAATCCACTGTGATGATTAGCTTAGTAGATAACAGCTAGCATTTATATAGTGGTTTACATATATTATTTCATTTTTTCCTCATCATAACCCTAAAAGGTAGGTGCTATTGTCAGTTTCATTTCTATGCATGGGATACTGAGGCAGTTAAATGACTTGCCCTAGCTCACACAGTTAAGCAGGATTTGAACTCAACTTTTCTGGTTCCAGATCCAACATTATTTAGCTGCCAGTAGATATGATACACATTATAGCAGAGGGAGTGGAATTTCATGGTCTGGCAGTATAAGAGGGTAAGATACATCAGAATAAATCAGAAACACCTGCTGGAAATACTTCAGGCAAATGGCCTTGATCACCAAATGGAGCAAGCTGCGACTGCATGTGAAATGGAATGAAAGTAATAGTATTTTCATTAAGCTCCCGGATAATATCATGACAAAAATGAAAGAAAAAAATCTCATTTATAAGGAAGGGCTTCCTACAGCTTATTATCAACATAATTCTCAACGGCCTCACCAGATAACGTTTTGCCAACTAGCACAGGATAATTATTTTAAAAACCCTTTAAACCTAAGCCTATATTAGGCAAAATAAGATATGCAATTAAATTTTGGGCGGCTGTAAATTTTCTATTTGTTCTTAGACTCAACTTTTGGGTCCAGTGAAATAGGCATTAATTACACTAGGCATCAGAAAACCTGTATTCTTGTCTTAATTCCAACACTTGCTATCTGTGTTACTCTAGGTAAAAACACCCTCATGGAGTCTCAATTTCTTCATCTGTAAAATGAAGAAACTAACATTTGCATTCCTTGCTTTACAAAGTTGTGCTGCGAACATACTTACCTGCCCCTAACAGTGGCTAGAGTGTTGGACCTAGAGTTGGGGAGCCCTGACTTCAAATCTGGCTTTAGGCATTTATTAGCTGTACCTGGGAAAGGCATTTAACCCGTCTGCCTCAGTTTCCTCATCTGTAAAAGGCAGATAATAACAGCACCTACCTCCCAGGGTTGTTGCGAGAATCAAATGAGATAATTATTAAGTGCTTAATAAAGTGCTTGGAACATAGTAAAAGCTATATAAATGTTAGCTGTTATTAGTCGTTGAATGGGAATTATTGTCATAACTTCAGTGCTTCAAAGACTTATGATTTTAGTGTTGTAGGTATTACCTTTATTCATTGTAAATCATGAACCCTCAGTGACTGTTTTTTTACCAGTTGTTGTGGGGAATTGTATTAGCAAGCACGCACACCCAGGATGGCCTGTTAACACAGTTTCTTTGATCTGCTTTATAAAGGAAAGACAGCTTCAAAGGGGTTAACAATCCTTCCTTAATTAAACATATGTAAGTTATCCACTCATTCAGGGGAAAGGTTAACACCCTGAAAATGGAGAAAATAAAAACAGAAAAAATACAATCAGAGAAATTAGCACAAAGATCAACGGACAGGGCTCCAAGCATCTGACAAAGTAATACAACCACCGACATATGCCACTGAATGAGAGATCACCAACAACATCTGAGTAGTGTGGTGTGCTCTTACCAAACAGCTACTCAGAGTCCCATCCAGGGAATCAAAAGGTCCTTCTCATGATTAAGCCCCCAAAGCAAAATACCAACCTCCCAGTACATATAGTTTTCAACTAATAGGCTCAGAACCAGAAAGCATCACAACCCACATGACTCAGCACAGCTGTGAACTACTGACGTTCAAAGGGGATGGAGCCTTCAGATGTTCACAATTTAGCCTAAGCTTGGGAAACTGAACTCCAAAACGGAAACAATA
>JAQQSK010017342.1:0-10148 GCA_028658325.1 Potorous gilbertii | reverse complement strand
TTATTTAAAAAAAAAAAAAAAAAAAAAAAAAAAAAAAAAAAAATAAACTCCCAGAGCTAGGGCTCTGCTGGACCTGAGAACTGAAGAACAGAGGGAGCAGGGCAAGTAACCAGGTCAGAACACCTGAGATATATGGGGCCATGTAGCACTCCACCAAGACTGAGGGAAAGAACACAGCATCCAGTTTGGGCTAGATCCTGATCACCCAAAAAATCAACAGGAGCAAACTTAGTCTAATGAACTATGAATTGCCCAGTGTGGGAAGAGGTTGAAACCCTCAAAATCCAGCCCTCAAGAAAACCACAGAGTAGAAGAGTTCCAAAAGTGAGTAGACAGGAGGGGAAGAACCTGAAAATATCAAATATTTCAGAAAGAAAAAAATCAAAGACTTTGAACATAAATAGATAAATGAACCAGTAAAATAGTAATGACAGAGTAAAGAGCTCTAGAGTAAACAAGTTCAGGCATCTATGAAAAAACACTACTAAATAGAAGAAAATGTTATAATACTTGATGAGACAGAAAATGATGTGAAATTTAAGAACATGGAAACACAGCAAGTCATTCCTAAGTGGTATATCAGAAAAATGAGAATTTTGAGAGCAGAATTTATGTCCTGCACAACAGAAATAATATAAACAAAATACAAATGGCAAGCAGAATTTATGTCCTGCACAACAGAAATAATATAAACAAAATACAATGGCAAGCCTCACCAAAGAAACAAAGGAGAAAACAATATATTGGGAATGGAAATACACAGAAGTGAAAAACAATCTAGAAGAGAAGCAAAAAAAAAAAAAAGAAAGAAAAGGTAACACTGAAAGGAAATATGCTCACAATGCAAGAAAAACACACTGAACTCAATGACAGGATGCAGAGAGATAAGCTAAAAATTATAAGTCTCCCAGAACAAAAACCTTAACATCATAATAAAGGAAATAATAGAAGAGAAATGCTCAGAACTTCTGAACATATAAAACTCCAAATCAAAGAATTCAAAGATTACCTCCTTAACAATTTCAATTCAGAAATAGTACCTTCTGTAAACCATCAGGAGAACAATCTTCCAATACAAAGAAAAAGACTTTCAAATAATTCCAGTTTATTCCATACCCACTAGAAAATGGAGGAGGGAATGGCATAATGTGTTCCCCAGAAGAATGAAGCTCAGGATGCAGCCCAAGATGACCTAAACTGTAAATCTGAGCTTAACTTTACAAAACAAAAGACGCACATCAGATGAATTTGAAACATTTTTAGGAAAAAAAACAGAACTGAAGAAATAATTTGCCTCTCAGGTACCCCCAAACAAAAGAAATGAAGGAGGAATGAATATTAAATGTAGCAGGAAAAGACAGTAACAGCAACAAGAGAGACCAGTAAGAGATTTCTTTCTAAATATACACAGGGAGACAGGGATAAAGGAAAAAATCTGGTGGAGGTAACTGTGAGGTAGACAGAAACTGACGACACTCTCCCTATAGGGAAAAGCTTCTTTTGAGGGACTAAGTTACAACATGATGAGGTAAAAAGAAGGGAAAGAGAAGAACAAAGGGTGAGAAGAGTGAGTGATACATCAGGGTCAAATCAAGGACCAACAATGAAAGGAAAGTGACCTCTGTGGTCTCTGAAAGAAAAGAATTTACAGGAGAATGGATGAGGAGAAATAGGAAAACATCGAAAGGGGCATAGGTTCTACTGATGAATGGTATCAAACAATTTATGCAAAATGCAAATGATCTTACAAATTCCATTAGAGAAGAATGTCTGACTACACTGAATACTGTAGTAATGAATAAAGTAATTACATTTACCTAAAAATAAGCATCTCACTTGCACAGGTTTTAGTGTGATGATTCAGTTATAGGAACAGAAAAAGAACGGTGGGGCTGGGAAGAAAAAAGAAACTATTCCAAAACGGTGAAGGAGGTGTATATGGGAATGGATATAGGAAAGCCCTCAGATATGAAAAGAACTGAACATGTAGAGATGTCTCACTTTCGCAGGAGAGCTGCAGCTGTCATACTTGCTATGAAGTAAAGCAAAAGACAGCTGTTACTACACAGCTTCTTGTGTGTTGTGCCCGGCAAACGAGCACGTGGTTATATACCTATTTGTAATCAAACTATTTGCATAACTATAACACTTAATTTTTAAAAGGTGGCATTCTCCTTGATTGCTGAGGGCATATTACTCTGTAGGATGACATAATACAAAATGCTGCCATCTGTAGATGGTGTTGACATCAACCTTTTAGAAACTGTATAAGGTTTTTATTGGTTAAATTTAATAAAGGTCTGACATTAAAATACTATTACTTAGAATGAAAAATGAGAAATAGTTTCTCACTGAAAGACAAAAAGCAAACACTATTTTGATTTGTCCTTAATGGAAATGGGAGCAATAAGTAGCACTTAGATTTAAGTCCAATTAGGGTCAGTGTAATGTTTGGGACATCTATAAAAATTGATATATAATTGGGTTTCCGTGTTAGCATGAGTACAGTTAGGTTGTCTGGACAGTATAAGAATTCCACTGGACATCTGAAGATGTTCAGGTACATGATAGATGTTAAGTGGTCTATAAGTTGCACAGAAAATGCTGACCTGCATTGACAAAAGGAGCTTTCTCATCCCAGAGCGTCCTATACTAATGAAACCACGGGTCTAGTCTCTATTGCTTTTCTAAAATATATTTTTTTGAGCCATAACATCATAGTTTTAACATAAAACTGTTAAATGATAACGAATATAAATTTTTAGATGTTCTAAGCACATGCAACATTCTGGAAATTTCTACAGATAGAAAAATCCACAAAATTCACAAAATACTTGAGTGGGAAACACAAACCACTGAGATATGCAATAAAATAAATAATAAAAGCCTGCAAGATGCAATTTCTCTATTGAACAGATTTTCCTCCCTTCCCCCTGCTCCCTACCAAGGCTGCTTTGGAGGGGAAGTTGGTGGGAAGTTGGTGGGAAGTTGGGTTGGATATAGATTGAGTTACATGGGGGTTCCCCTGAAACTGACTTCCAGTTAAAGGTTATGAATAACTTAATTCCCACCATCTAACAATGGCTCTAAGAAGCTCTATGTCCAGGGCAGATTGCAGGTACTTATGTAGAATGGAAGAAAGTAGGAAAGAGAAGAAAATATTTGACTGAAGTGGAAAGATCAATACTCAAAGCCACATAATCACAAGGTTCTCTGAATATCTTTATCAATAAACTCTTCCTCTCACCTTAACATGAAAACAATTTTAGTTTAGGTATCTATGATATTATCAATCTAGCACCACACTATGAACATTTCAAAGGCAATATGGAATGCATCACTTTGATCTGTTCACATATCGGAAGTCTCAACTATTACAAGAGAAATAGCTCTTGACCCAAAGCTTTACTAGATTACTAAAAACAAAAATCCTAAAAGTTTTTTGTTTAAAGATATAATGTACTTATTTGTCAGTGCTTATTATAATTTTAAAATACTTTTCCTCAATATCTCCAAAGCATTACTTTCTTATTTCCTATTGTTATAAACAGCATTGATAAACCATCGAAGAAAAAAATTTAAATATTATGACAGTTTAGTCATTAATTTCATTGTTTCCTAATAACTTTAATTCAAATAAAAATTTGTTAAGCAGCAATATTAAGTGGGTTTCTCAGAAATAGCAATAGTTTACAGTAATACCTTATATGGCCCTTCATTTATAAAGTGTTTTTAACTAGGAGGTTAATATGACCTTCTTGACAAACAAGTCTGTGAGGTAGATAGTACAAGTATTATTAAAGCCCATTTTACAAATGAGGAACAGCTTTAACTGGGCAATGAATCAAAAATCTCAAGCTGTCATGAACACCTTCATTCAACATAAGTCTAAAAAGTAAATAACTGTCATTGAAAGACAAATTCCAGGTAACTATCTCTAGAGCTTAAGCAAAACTAAGTTACATAAAGCTTAAACTGCTTATTAAATGACCATATTCGAAGAAGTTCTTTGTTTTGAACACTATTCAATCATTTTCCCACATTATGAATATAAAAGTAAAGGTTGTTATACTTTTATGTTCAGAATTATTAAACTATTCACACTAATACTGCTTCCTGATAATTATAATTCTGAATTACATGTAATAACAGACATGATTCTGCTCAATTATTACCTGCTAAAATTTGAGACCTAATTCATTGTTTGATTAGTAAGTAAAAACAGACAAAATCATGACAATCACAAATGCAATGCAGTAAAATTAAAATATCAGACAAACTACATCAAGGCTCTAACTCTATTAAAACACCAAACAGTTTCATCAATACGTCAAGGATATGTGATTCCAAGATCATGCCTCATTAATAACTTAATGTCCCAAAATGTTACTTGAGACTTAGACTGGTTAAATGACTTGCCCAGTCACACAGGGAATTCAGGAGTAGGATTTGAATCCAGGTCTTCCATTCTAACTTCCACTCAGTATAACACTACAACACTTATTCTCACCAAGCATTTAGTCATATGTGAAATGTTATATTTATAAATGCTGACAAATAACAAGACACTGCTCTCTCCCTATTCCTAAGAAACATGATAGTTCTCAGCAGGTGCATAGTAATCCTGCAAATCAGCAGTGCCAAAGCACTCTGCATACAACTCAATATAAGTCATAAATAAGGTAAATAGGGTTTTCCCCCACCTCAATATACCATGGCTTAACACATGAAATTTCAGTATCACAGAATTCCAGATTAGAAAGAGACCACAGAGATAATCTAGTCAAATTTATAAGTGAACCAGAATCACCTCTAAAACAAAAAGCCATGAAAAAATATACTTAAAGGCCTTCTGATAATAATGACCCATGACCTACTGAGATGGCTCATTCTAATTGTGAGTAATTGCTACAAAGTGTTTTGAGGGTTTTGTTGTTTAACCACAGCTGGAATCTCCCTCCCTCTAATTCCTATTGCTACTAGTTCTTCCCTAATAAAGTGCCTCTTACTTTTAACTTTACTAAAGTAACCCTTCCCAAAATAGTAAACTTACTGAGACTAGTTTGTAAAAAGGTCTAGTTTGAATTAACCAAAAGCTTGAATTATTATTATTTCTTAAGTTTCAAACTTTTAGATTATAAATGTGTAAGAAGGAGTTGGAAAACATAATTTCTTCTAGTTCCAAAATTCTTTGAGCCTCTATGAGTGGGAAACCATGCCTGAAGAAAGCCAGGATGGCAAATTAGTAAATACGCTTAATTTTGTCCATTATTAAACATTTGTCCAATTTAACATGCCTCATAATTCAAGTGAGTTCAATTACTATATGAAAAATGGTAGTCACAATCTAGTTCTTAACTCCAAACAAAAGAATTTTCAAAAAAGATACCATTAGAGGATATCCTAATTTTTAGTTTGCAGTTGTCTATACAACCTTGCTTTAAGAACCACCAGGCTACAGCAAAAAGTATAAATTCTTCCTATGAGTCATTTTCCCTAAATAATTTATTACAAAAATATCTTTCACATATAACAAGATACCAGAGAAAAGAATTTACTCAAAGCCTTCTCACAAAAATGTAATGAAGAATTCTGCACACCTCTTTTAGAATTTAAACTCTCAAAGAATTAACTTGGGCATTTCAAGTAATTAATAAAAAAAATGTCTTATTGATGAGGGACAACAAAGCAACTCATTCAACTTCAAAAATGTAATCAAGTTATCTAGTCATAAGGAAGTGGTTCTGAAAGGCTTGAAATAAGGCAGTGCATAAAGAAAAGTTTTTAAGATCGTGCAGGAAAAAAAAGTCCAACTTTAAAATCACCAAAACAAACAGAAAAGCTGTAATCTCTAACATGGGGTTTTTCCTTTAGATCCAATGCTTATGTATATGCCAATACTGTCACCTTTCATTAAAAAGTTGAATAATATGTATCAGCAAAGGTAACTGACAGGAAGTACTGTATTTCACCACATAATCATCACACTACCTGTGGGTTTTATATCATTTTTTCCCAGTCCAAAAAATTAGTTTATAACCCTTTCATCACAAATCATCACATAATATAATTCTGCTTGTCACACAACTTAAAAAGTAAACAGAATAGCAATGTATTCCCCAGTGGCACATGGATATACATTTATCTCTTGTTCACTGCAGGACCAAGGCTAGAATTCTCAGCACATACACATTTTCACATATTTCAGAAAGCCAGTATGTGTGGTTTGTTTAGAGCACTGAGTACTAACGGTACTGTCACTCAACCCCATAAAGAGTCGTAGAGACACAAGGGGAGCGAGAAGGCAGGCAAAGCTACCATGAATGTCACATGATATGTAAGACTTGTATTTTCCCAGTTTTAACATATAGTCATGTGTATTCCATGCATCCTAATCTTGTACCAAAGACAGTTTAGTAACAAACGATTTTGAAATAATACCAGAACAATTCCAAAAGAAAAGTCTTCAACAGTCACATCTCACTCCTTTTTTCTGCAAAAATTTGGCAAGGACTATGCAGTGAAATATGGTAACTACTAAGTTATCCAAATGGAATTCTATAAGATCCTCTAACAAAACAGGCTATAAGATATGGATATTCTATATCAAAGAACAAAAATTTCAGAAAACAATCATAAGGAGTTTATTTGAAGAATATTTATCAAACTTCAAAACACTATAACAATGAAATATTCCATGACATTATTTGTTTTGTAATATGTGAGCTTTCTGGACACTACACTGGCTCCATTTACTGTTATGCATCTAAGGGTGGTACCTATTTCAGCTCTCTTATTGTGCCCTGAGGAATGCAGCAGTTCCAAGCCTTCTCTCCATGTCTTTATAGGCAGTCACCTATAGGAACTGGCACTATTAACATGCTACTGCATCAATATGTCAGTACCTAGATCTCTCTTATGAGTACTTAGGTTGGCTTCCACCTCTCATGGCATGGCCCCTATTTAAGTTGCCTGCTGGTTTCTTCTTGTTCTATCTGATGCCCTTTAAGATCTTTATCTGAGGTGTTTTAAGAAAGCCAAGCTCCTCTAGGATCTTTCATGTCACCATCTGAACTGGAAATCACAAAATTATATCCTGACTGAAAGTGACAGCCAAAAGGCTATCTCTAAATTGTAAGCATTAGATGCTTCCCCCATGTGAAACTCTTATGACAGATGAACATTGTGCTCAAACAGTTCTAAACTTTTAAATTATGTTGAAATGTTTATTTGTTTTGGTTTCAATCTGAATATAATTTTGTGACTTCTAGTAAAAATGGGCCCTCCAGAAGACCTGTAAACCAGAGTGATCTCTGATATCAGAATGAAACCTATAAAGGTTATAGCAGGGGAAAGAGTAAACTCCTGATTACAGATTGTGTCAGTCAATAAGCATTTATTATCATATTTATTATTATATATTTATTAAGCACCTAGTAAGTGCCAGGCACTGGGGATCTGAAAAAAGATAGAGCCCCTGCCCTAAAAAAGCTCACAACTTAATGAAAGAAACAACAAGCAAATATATACAAATAAGCTATATATAGGGCAAATAGGAAATAATTAACAAAGAGAAGGCACTAGAATTAAGAAGGATTAGGAAAGCCTTCCTGTAAGTAGGATTTTAAGCTAGGACTTGAAGGAAGCCAGGGAAGCCAAGAGAAACAGATAAGGAGGAAAAGCATTCCAGGCATGAGGCCCCACAGGCCAGAGAAAATACCCAGAGCTGATGTTCATGGAACAAAAGGAGACAAGTGTTATTGTACACGGTGAAGAAGAAAGAAATTGGGGGTGGGGGACAGCTCTCTTGATGAGCCACCAGAAGAAAGAGTCAAAGATAAGAGACAAGGAACAACCCTAGGCAGAACTACAGCAGCAGCAGCATCCAGACTAAATAAGGGATAAGCCAAATAGGAAGGGCCCCTTCCTTACCTAATCAAGAGTAAAAGATGGGTTGCAGTCTAGACCCACCACGAAGTCCCAGGTCAGGAACAAAGGCTGGAAAAATGAATTAAAAAGTAGAAAACTGATTACAATAAAGAAGTAATGTAAGTTAAGAAAAGCCCAAGAGGTAAATCAAGAAAATGAGAGTTATCCTGATTATAACACCTCCTAACTATCAGACTGACTAACCCGACAAAAAAGGAAAATGATAAATATTGGAACAGATGTGGGAAAACTGGGACACTAATGTTCTCTTGGTGGAGTCATGGACTGTTCAACTATTTTGAAGAGGAATTTGGAACTATGCCCAAAAGACTTTAAAACTGCAATACAACTGCTAGGTCTATACTCCAAAGAGATTTTTTAAAAAGGAAAAAGGATCATTTGTGCAAAAATATTTATAGCAGCTTTTTTTGTGGCAGC
The DNA here is from genome assembly GCA_028658325.1 of Potorous gilbertii. Classification (NCBI taxonomy): domain Eukaryota; kingdom Metazoa; phylum Chordata; class Mammalia; order Diprotodontia; family Potoroidae; genus Potorous; species Potorous gilbertii. The sequence goes on along the minus strand of JAQQSK010017342.1, from coordinate 1,781 downwards.
TAAGAACTGGAAACTGAAGGGATGCTCATCAATTGGGAAATGGCTGAACAAGTTGTGATGTGTGACTGTGATAGAATATTATTGTGCTATAACAAATGACGAGCAGGATAATTTCAGAAAAACCTGGACTGACAGGAACTGATAAAAAAAAAAATGAAGGGAGTAGAACCAGGAGAACATTGTACAGAGTAAGAGCAATACTGTACGATGGAAAACTAGCTAGTCTCCACAATACAAAGATCCAAGACAACCCCAAAGGATTCATGATGAAGCATGTTATTTGCCTCCAGAGAGAAAATGATAGTCTGAATAGGGACTGAAGCACATTATTTTCCATTTTCTTTCATTATTTTTATTTGAGTCTTCTTGTACCAAACACTTAATATGGAAATGTTTTACATGACTGCATATGTATAATCTAAAATGGATTCCTTACCATCTCAGGGAGGGGAAGGGAAGGGAAAAATTGAATTCAGAATTCAAAACTTAAAAAAAAAATGTTTTAAAATTTGTTTTAACATATAATGCAGAGAAATAAAATTTTTCATATATGTGTGTGTACACACACACACATACATACACATATACACATACAAAAAGTTATCCCACAACTACAAGCATAACTTCACCAAAAGTTATTTTGATTGTAAAAATTACAAGCGATTACAAGAAATGAAGAATTCTTGATTAAAAAAATCCAAAAGAACAAACAGCTTAGAAGAGAAAGGAGAAGCCTTTCAATTCATTCTGAAAAAAAAATAATTCAATGACTCCATAAGACCAGAAATATTAAATCAAAAGACTGAAAAGTTAGAAGAAAAGTAAGGTATTTCCACTATTAAATACAACCTGGAAAAAAAAAAGTTAAAAAGTATAGTTTCAAAATCAATAATAGAAGGGTTAAAAGTAGACCATTAATAGAAGACTCCAGATGAAAAGACCAAAGCTGGGAGAAATCTCTGATTCGCAAACACAAGAGAAAAAACAGATTTTTCGGGAGGCAGAGCCAAGATGGTGGAGTACAAAGACTCACCTATGCCAGCTCCGAACCCACAGCCAATGGATTTCCTCTAAAAAGAACTCCCAACAAATTCTGGAACAGTGGAAGCCACGCAGCAACACAGTGAAGGAAATTTCCGTTCCAGAGAGCCCTGAAAAACCGACCCCGGACGGGAGCGGAGCCCTCCCCTGCCCTGGCCACGCCGCACTGAGAGGAACAGATCCGAGCAGGCTTCAGGGACGGAATCTCCAGCAGCCTCGAAGGTCCCTCCACCCACACACTCACAGGTCAGTGAGAGAGACAGGCTGAGAGGGGAGCGGGGTGTCTCCGGGACTCAGGCCCCATCGGGAGGCAGCAGCAGAGGCAGCAGCAGCGGGCGGCCAGAGGCTCCCGGAGTAGGCAGGAGCTGGGCAGCAGCTCCATTACAAAATGTCTCTGCATAAACCCCCTGAGGGAACTGAGCCTGGGAGGCGGCCCTGCCTCCACCTGAGCACCAGCAGATAAGCTCCCATTGAATAGCAGCCAGACCTGCCACCAAAAGCCCTGAGGCTGCGGAGTAGCATTTGAATCTCAGACCCCAAGCACTAGCTGGGCAGACCTAGGCCAGGGATGGAGAGGACTCTCAGAAGTCAAGTAACTGGCTGGGAAAATGCCCAGAAAAGGCAAAAAAACTAAGACCATAGAAGATTATTTTCTTGAAAAAATGATTCCAACCTTCATCTCTGAAGATGAAGAAGAAAATTGCTTACCATCAGGTAAAGACATAGGAGTCAAGGCCTCT
>JAQQSK010017341.1:0-10148 GCA_028658325.1 Potorous gilbertii | reverse complement strand
AGCAGCTTCTACATTAAGGGATCGAAGGGCATGGAATAAGATATTCCAGAAGTCAAAGGAACTAGGTCTAAAACCAAGAATGACCTACCCAGCAAAACTGAGTATAATACTTCAGGGGAAAATATGGTCTTTCAATAAAATACAGTGCCTTTGCTGCTGCTGTTTAGTTGTTTCAGTCATGCCCCACCCTTGGCTGACCTCATTTGGGGTTTTCTTGACAAAGACACTGGAACGGCTTGCCATTTCCTTCTCCTATTCATTTGATAACTAAGGAAACTGAGGCAAAGAGGCTTAAGTGACTTGCCCAGGGACACACAGCTAGAAACTGTCTGAGATCAGATTTAAACTTATTCTTGACCCTAGGATCAGCATTCATCCATTGTGCCACCTAGTTGCCCAAAATACAATGCCCATTTGGACAGTGCTCAACATGGAAATTCAATTGTAACTTGCTATTCACTTCTTTCCCATAGAAAGAAATATGATGGGGAAGCAGCATTTACTCCAATTACCACCCCAAGAAACTGAAACCCAGTCCTGACCTTCTGTGTACTTCTCTCCATTGTGGGATTTTTAGTTTCTCATGGCTATTTAAGTCAGCAGAAGCCATTCATATTATAAGCAATTCCCATAGGGTTGTGATGTGGAAATGGCATTGGACCAGAAGTAAGGATGTTTTAACTGGCAGGAGAGGACTCCAGAGAAACATTGTTGTCTTTAAAGATCTGAAGTGCTGCAGTGCTGAAGGGGGAGTTAGACATTTTCTATTTAACTCCAGAGGGTAAAATCAAAAGCCAATGAGTGGAAGTTACAAAGAGGAAAATTTAAGCTTTGATGTGCAGGCAATTTTCCTAACACTTAGGGCTGTTCACAAGCTCAATGCACTCCTTGGAAAGGAGGTGATTCTCTTTCACAGGTGATCATCATTTCAGAAACTTACCAGCTGACCAGAAACTTACCACACCATTCTCTCCAATCATGGGCAGAGACTTTTATTTTTGCGTTTGTGTCCTCAGTAGTAGGACTTAGCAGAGTTAAGTGCTTAACAAATTTTTGTTAGTTGATTGATTCACAGCTTAGACAAGTCACTCCTTCTGCCTCAGTCTCAGTTTCCAACAGGATTGAATGAGATGATCTCAAAGGTCCTTTCCAACTCTAGTATTTGTATGATTCCATAATGAGCAAGGAGACTGGAGTCCTAGGAAACCAAAGATAGGTCAAAGAATACGTTCCATGTACTATTCTTAGTAAAAGAAAAGTTTACATAAGAAATTTAGGCTTAAAATCTGCCACCATAAATAATCTATTTTTCTAGGGTTACAAGTCATTCACTGGCTTGAATTCAATCTCAGAATCTGACAACTGCCTTTGTTTATTGAGTAATTAAAACACTGCAACTAAGTAGGAATATTTATTAATGAGAATTTTACGACTGGGATGTTTTTCCTCCTCTAATATGGGGAAAACAATGCAACCTTTCCCAGGCTAGGAACCACATTTGAAGAACCAAAGAAAAGGAGGCCTGGGGTCTTTCCTATAAGGCTCCAGCTCTAAAAGTATGTAAGTCTCAGGTTCTAAGGATCTCTAGCAGCTTCTTTCTTAAGAAAATTAGAAAACTTAGAAATAAAAAGATCTGAAAGCACCAGCCCAACCAGAAGGAGTAAATACAAAGCCTTTAGCCTCCGAAACAGTAAAATTAAAGGAATTTTTTTAAAGCTAGGGAAAAGGAATGACTCACTATAGTTTTTCATTTTGTCAGCCCTAGAAACAGCCAGAACCCCCCCATGACTTTTACTCTGTCATTCACTCCCAGAAGACAGCAACTTTGTTTGGTTTGTTCTCTGGAGGAAATTAATGAAGTGCGTGTGTCCTGCCATAATGTCTTCTGAATTCTAGGGCAGTGGTCAGTTGACTTACTGGCTTTTAAGACAACAGATCCTTTCCCACTTGTCCTTTTCACTCACTGTATGCTCTCAACCCAAATGAACTATTTAACTGCACTATTTAACACGTGCTCTTTATTTTCCTTCTACTGGGTCATTGTTTACACTCTTCCCTCTACCTAGAATGTCCTTTTCTTCCAACTGTACCAGTCCATTTCAATCAATTAATCAATAAATATACTAAGTGCTATTGCTATTATTATGTCATTTCCATTGTGTCTGACTAACCTGATTTGGGGTTTTCTTGGCAGAGATAATGGAGTGGTTTGCCATTTCCTTCTCCAGTTCATTTCACAGATAAGGAAACCTAGGCAAACAAGGTTAAGTGACTTGCTCAGGGTTAGACAAGTAGTAAATATCTGAGGATAGGACCAGATGAGTCTTCCTGACACTAGGCCCAGCACTCTATTCACTGTCCCACCTACCTACTCTACTACTGCTAGGCATTGTGGCAAATGCTAAGGGCATAAAAAGAGGCAAAAGACAGTCCCTGCCATTAAGGAGCTTAGAATCAGTTTCAATACATTTTCCTCAAATATCACAACCTCTCTATTCAGTCTATTTATTTTGTGTACTTGTATTACATCTACTCTATTGCCCATAATAGGTCCTATTCAATAAATGCTGTTGGCTCTTTGTTACCACGAAACCAAATATAAAATCCTCAGTTTGGCTTTTAAAACTCATCATAACCTGGTTCCTTCCTACCTTTCCAGTTTTCTTACACCTTAATCTCCTCCATCTACTCTACAATTTCTCCCTCATGAAACTGACAATCCCCTTGAAAGCAAAGACTTTTTTTCCCCTTTCTTTGTAAACTTAAACACTCAATAGTACCTGGAACACAGTAGGTGTTGAACCCAACACAGTTGGATCTTGAACCCAAGATAGCAAAGGAAAGACAGGAAATCACCTATGCTCTACCAAATTCCCCTCCAAACAACTTTTAAAAACACCTCAAAAATATTCTGGAGTGGCAGAACTCACAAAAGGTTAAGGTGAAACTATTTCTAGCCCAAGATAAATGATAAGGTTAACAGGAAAGGTCTGTCACCCTGGGATGAGAGTGGAACACATTCCAGTGCAGGCTGTATTCCAGAAAATTCCTTGGGAGTAACTGATTCAGGGGCAGCAGTGGTGACTTCTGAAAATCTCAGGCCATAGACGTCAGACAACTGGTCAGAAAAAGGTTACAGGAATCCCTTTGCTGGCACTGGGGATAGGACTCTGTTGCATTGCCCATACTCAGATCTGGTTCACTGTCCCAGCATGAGAAAGAACACTAGCACACTAGAGCTTGCAACTCCAAGGAGCAGGAATCCTGGTCACAGTTCCAGGGAGGAAAAGAGTACTTGTAGTCTCTTACAAACCAGAGTACAAGCCAGGAGAGTAGTAAACACACCTCTCTTTAGATCATAGCATCTTGTAAGAACAGAAAACATATGGTTCCCCAGAAATAGCTTTGAAAGCAGCTGTAGAAAAAGGTGGGGGGAGGGTTCCTTTTGAGGAGCAAATGGAATCATGATGGCAGAGTAAAAGCAGGGACTTTCTTGAGGTCTCCCCCAAACCCCTCCAAATACCTGTAAAAATGACTCTAAACAAATTATAGAGCTGCAAAACCCACAAAATGATGGAGCAAAATAAGTCTCTAGCCCAAAACAGCCTATAAGGTTGACAGGAAGGGTCTATTGCACCAGGCTGGGAATAGAACATAATCCAGGGTGCACTGTGCCACTATATATGGGATTGGAGCAGACCTCAGGGGACTGAATCACTAATAGTGAATCCACACTTTTTGGCCTGCAAATGCCAAAGAGAGTATAGAAGGTCAGTGGGAAAACTCTGTCAGACATTAGTGGAAGAAGGGAGAAGGCTAGCCCCAGGCCTTGGGGGGGGGGGATAAAGGGGGTGGGACAGCAGCAGTGGTGGCAATGGCAGAGGATGCTTCCAGAGCTCCCAGACAATATATGGTATGGGGATAAAATGGCTGATCAGAGGGCAACTGCAGGGATCTCTTTGCTGGCACTGAGGCAGAATTCTCTAGCTTTGCCCTACTTGGATCTAGGTCATAGTCTTTGGTGGCAGTCCTGGGGTGAGAAGCACTGGTATGGGGTACTTGTGGCTACAGTGGAGAGGGAACCTTCTTCACCATTCCAAGGCAGAAAAGAGTGCTTGTAATCACTCACAGACCACAGCACAGACCAGGAAAGGAGTAAACACCTCTCCTTTGATCATATCACCTTGGAAGAACTGAAAATTTACAGAGCCCTGGAAGTAGCTTCAAAAACAGTTACACAAAACCCCTGAAGTTTGGGACAGTATACCATCCTTCTCCCTATGGAAGTAGAGTCCTACCTTGACAAAAAGTTAGAAAAGTCAAGTATTTAGCAAGGAAAATGAGCAGACAACATAAAAAAAAACCCTCAGACTATAGAATCTTACTTTGGTGACAAAGAAGATCAAGACATAGAACCAGAAGAAGACCACAAAGTCAAAATTCCTATATCTAAAGCCTCCAAGAAAAATATGAATTGTTCTCAGGCCATGGAAGAGCTCAAAAAGATTTTGAAAATCAAGTAAGAGAAGTGGAGGAAAAATTAGGAAGAGAAATGAGAGTGATGCAAGAGAATCATGAAAAACAAGTCAACAGCTTGCTAAAGGAGACTCAAAAAAATACTGAAGAAAATAGCACCTTAAAAAAATTGACTAACCTAAATGGCAAAAGAGATCCAAAAAGTCACTGAGGAGAAGAATGCTTTAAAAAGCAGAATTTATCAAATGGAAAAAGAGTTCCAAAAGCTCACTGAAGAAAATAATTCCTTAAAGATTAGAATGGGGCAGATGGAATCTAATGACTATGAGAAATAAAGAAAGTGTAAAAGAGAAAAAAAAGAATGAAAAAATAGAAGACAATGTGAAATATCTCACTGGAAAAACCATTGACCTGGAAAATAGATCCAGGAGAAATAATTTAAAACTTATTAGACTACCTGAAAGCTATGATCAAAACAAAAAGAGCCTAGACAACATCTTTCAAGAAATTATCAAGGAAAACTATCCTAATGTTCTAGAACCAGAGGGTAAAACAGAAATGGAAAGAATCCACCAATTGCCTCTTGAAAGAGTTGCCAAAAAGAAAACTCCTAGCAATATGATAGCCAAATTCCAGAGTTTCCAGGTCAAAAAGAAAATATTGCAAGCAGTCAGAAAGAAACAATTTGAGAACTGTGGAAAGACAATCAGGATAACACAAGATCTAGCAGCTTCTGCATTAAGGGATCAGAGGGCTTAGGATATGATATTTCAGAGGTCAAAGGAGCTAGGATTAAAACCAAGAATCAACTACTCAGCAAAACTGACTATAATACTAAAGTGGAAAAAATGGACATTCAATGAAATAGAAGACATCCAAGTTTTCTTAATGAAAAGAACAAAGCTGAATAGAAAATTTGATTTTCAAATACAAGAATCAAGATAAGCATGAGAAGGTAAACAGGAAAGAGAAATCATAAGGGACTTATTAAAATTGAACTGTTTACATTCTTACATGGAAAGATGATAATTGTAACTCATGAGACCTGTCTCAGTACTAGGGTAGTAGAAGAATACACACACATACATACATACACACACACACACACACACACACACACACACACACATATGAAGGGAGGGACAGAGGGCACAGGCTGAATTGAATGTGAAGGGATGATATCTAAAGAAATAAAATTAAGGGATGAGAGATGAAAATATTCAGAGGAGAAAGGGAGAGATAGAATGGGATAAATTATCTCACATAAATGAGGAAAGAAAAAGCTTTTACAACAGAGGGGAAGAGGGAAAAGGTGGGAGGAAATGAGTGACCCTTACACTCATTGGGTATCTTACTCTACAGGAAAGCAGGGGGAAAGGAATGGGGGGGGGGGAGATGATAGAAGGGAGGACAGATTGGGGGAGAGGGTAGTCAGAAGTAAACACTTTTAAAAAGGAACAGGATCAAAGCACGTAATAGAATAAATGGGGAGGGGGGACAGGATACAATGGAGGAAAACATAGTCTTTCACAATATGACTATTATGGAAGTGTTTTGCACAACTTCACATGTATAACCTATATTGAATTGCTTGCCTTCTCAATGACAGTAGAGGGGAGGGAAGAAGGGAGAGAATTTTGAACCCAAAGTTTTAAAAACAAATATTAACAATTGTTTTTATATGCAATTGGGAAATAAGATGTACAGGCAATGGGGTATAGAAATCTATCTGGCCCTACAAGAAAGTGAGAGGGAGTGGGGATGGGGTAATAAAGGGGAAGGCAGACTAGGGGAAAGAGTAGTCAGAATGCAGTCCATCTTGGGGTGGGAAGAGAGGAGAGATGGGAAGAAAATTTGGAAACAATATCTTATGGAAATGAATGTTGACTAAAAAATTAATTTTTTTAAAAAAAAGGTAAGAGGAGGACCTACATGTACCAAAATATTTATAGCAGCTCTTTTTATGATTCAAATAATTGGAAATTGAGGAGATGCCTATCAATTGAGGAATGACTGAACAAGTTGTGGTATATGATTGTGAGGAAATATTATTGCTCTATAAGAAATGACAAACAAAATGGTTTCAAAAAAACCTGGAAAGACATACATGAACTGATACAAAGTGAAATGAGCAAAATGATAATTTGTATACAGTAATAGCAATATTGTCCAATGATCAACTGTGAATTACTTAGATAGTAGTACAATAATTCAGGATGATTATGAAAGATTTATTGATGAAAAATACTATCCATGTCCAAAGAAACAACTGCTGAAGTCTGAATGCAGATGAAAGCATACTTTTTAGAACTTTATTTTTTTTGTTTGTTTGGATTTTCGTTTTTTTAGTTTTCTGTTTTGGTTTTTCTGTTTTCTTTCACAACATGACTAATATAGAAATATGTTTTGCATGACTGCACATGTATAATGTATAGCAAATTGCTTGCCTTCTCAGTGAAGAGGGAAAGGGAAGGAGGGGGAGAAGGGAAATAATGGGAGAGGGAAGAAATTTGGAACTAAAACATTTTAAAAATCAAATGTTAAAAAACTGTTTTTACATGTAATTGAGGAAAAAATAAAATCTTTTTTAAAAGCAAAAAAAGAAAAAACTGCACAAGAAACTTAAAGTTTGGGACAGTACCTCTCCCCCAACAAAGCAGAAAAGCGGAACTCCATTCTAACATAGAGCAAATACTCAAGAAGGAGGCTTGAAAATGAGTAAACAGCAACAACAATAAGAGATCCTGATATAGAAAGTTACTATGATGACAGGGAAGAAACTCAGAAAACAATGAAGTCAAAATAGCTATCTGCAAAGAAAAATGTGAATTGGTCACAGAGTCAAAAAGAATTTCTGGAAAAACCACAAAAGGCTTATAAATATCAAATTAGAGAGGTAGAAGAAGAAAAATTGGGAATAGAAATGAGAGTATACAAGAAAATCATGAAAAAGGAGTCAAGACCTTGGCAAATGCTGAACAAAATAAGACCCTAAAAAACAAAACCCAAATGGTAAAAGAAGCACAAAAATCCAATGAAAATTAAAAAGCAAAATTGGCCAAATTGAAAAAGAGGCACAAAAACCCATTGAAGAAAATAATTCTTTAAAAAGTAGAACTGAACAAATGAAAAATGAGGTTCAAAATATCACTGAAGAAAATAATTCCTCTAAAACAAGATATCAAAAAATAATGAAATAAAATCAAAAGAATGAAAAAATAGAAAAAAATGTGAAATGTCATTGAAAGAAAAACAACTGGTCCGGAAAATAGATCAAGGACAGACAATTTAAGAGTTATTGGACTACCTGAAAGCCATGATATAAAAAAAAGAGCTTATATATCATCTTTCAAGATATTATCAAGGAAAACTGCCCTGATATTCTATAACCAGAGGCTAAAATATTAATTGAAAGAAACTATGGATCACTTCCTAAAAGATTTCCCCAATTTCCCCATTTCATTTCCCCAAAATGAAAACTTCTAGCAACATTATAGTCAAATTCCAGAGCCCCCAGGGTCAAGGAGGAAATATTGCAAGCCCAAAAGAAATAATTCAAATATCATGGAGTCACAATCAGGATAACACAAAACTTAACAGCTTCTACATAAGAATTAGAGGTCTTAGAATACAATATTTTGTAGGGCCAAAGAGCTAGGAATACAACTAAAAATCACCTACCCAGCAAGACTGAGTAATCTGTCCAGGAGAAAAAAATTCAATGACATAGAGGATTTTTTGAGCATTTGTGATGAAAAGACCAGGATTTAAAGAAAGTTTGACTTTCAAATACAAGACTTAAGCATAAAAACATAAACTGGGAAGAGAAATCATAAGGAATTCAATAATATTAAACTACATTCCTACATGGGAAGATGACACTTGTAATTCCTATTTTCTCATTATTAGAACATTTAGAAGGAAGATACACAGATAGAGGGCACAAGTATGAATTAAATATGATGAGACAATTATCTAAAAATTCAAATTAAGTGGTGAGAAAAATAGATACACTGGGAGAAGAGGAAAGGAGGGGTAGAATGGGGTAAATTACCTTGCATTAAAGAGACACAAAGGAGCATTTACAGTTAAGAGAAAGAAGGTCAGGGAGTGGCAGGAAATACTTAAACCTTTTTCTCATTGGAATTGGCTCAAAGAGGGAATAATGTAAACATTCAATTGGGCATTGAAATCAATCTTACCCTACAGGAAAGTAGAAAGGGAAAGTGATTTAAAAAATAAAGGAGCTAACAGAAGAGGAGAAAAGACTGGGGGAGGCAGTAGTCCAAAGCAAAAAACTTTTGAGATTGGATAGGGTGAAAGGAGAGAGGAGAGAATAAACAGGGGAAAAAATAGGATGGAAGGAAATAGTAATCATAACCTTGGTAAAAAATAATTTGCAGCAAGTTTCTCTGATAAAGGCCTCATTTCTCAAATACGTAGAGAAATAAGTCAAATTTATAAAAATAAGAGTCATTCCTCAATTGACAAATGGACAAAGGATATGAACAGTCAGTTTTCAGATGAAATAATCAAAGATATCTATAGTCATAAGAAAAAATGTTCTAAATCACTATTGATTAGAAAAATGGAAATTAAAATAACTCTGAAGTACCATCCCACATCTATCAGATTGACTAATATGATAGACAAGGAAAATGATAAATGTCGAAGGGGAGGTGGGAAAATTGAGACACTAATGCATTGTTGGTGGAGTTATATACTGATTCAACTGTTGAGTACAGTAATTTGGAACTTAACTCTACACACCTTCTGACCCAACAATACCACTGCTAAGTCTGTATGCCAAGAAATAAAAAAAAAAAAAAGAAGTTATATCTATAGGATTTGCTCTTTTCATGGTGGCAAAGACTTGGAAATTGAGGTGATGCCCATCAAATGTAGAATGACTGAACAAGTTATGGAATAGTATTGTGCTGTAAGAAATTATGAGCAGGGGGCGGAGCCAAGATGGTGGAGTAGAAAGACTCACCTATGCTCGCTCCAAACCCACAGCCCATGGATTTCCACTAAAAAGAACTCCCAACAAATTCTGGAACAGTAGAAGCCACGCAACAACACAGTGAAGGAGATTTCCATTCCAGAGAGCCTGGAAAAACCGATCTCAAAGGTCCATCACACACTGGACAGGAGTGGAGCCCGCCCCTGCCCCGGCCGTGCAGCACTGAGAGGAGTGAGCAGTGCCGAACAGGCTTCAGGGACAGAATCTCCAGCGGCCGCTAAGGTCCCTCCACCCACAGACTCACAGGTCAGTGAGAGAGACGGGCTGAGAGGGGAGCGGGGTGTCTCCAGGACTCAGGACCCCTCCGGAGGCAGCAGCAGAGGCAGCAGGCAGCAGGCAGCCAGAGGCTTCCAGAGCAGTCAGGAGCTCAGCAGCAGCTCCATTACAGAAGGTCTCTGCATAAACCCCCTGAGGGAACTGAGCCTGAGAGGCGGCCCTGCCCCCACCTGAGCACCAGCAGATAAGCTCCCATTGAATAGCAGCCAGGCCTGCTGCCAAAAGTCCTGAGGCTGGGGAGCAGCATTTGAATCTCAGACCCCAAGCACTACCTGGGCTGACCTAGGCCAGAGGGTGGAGAGGACTCTCAGAAGTCAAGTAACTGGCTGGGAAAATGCCCAGAAAAGGGAAAAAAAACTAAGACCATAGAAAG
>JAQQSK010017340.1:0-10149 GCA_028658325.1 Potorous gilbertii | reverse complement strand
AATTTGTAAAAAATCAATTCTATGAAAAATGCAGAGATATGACCTTTTCAGTGGGGGTACATACTTTACTAATTTCTAAAATAAATTTATACATTAATGCAATGTGATATTCACAAATCAATGAAGTTTTGATAACAAAGTTGACAAATTTTCTAATCAGAAAAATATACTATAAAAATATTTTATGTCTCTGCTCAAATATATACTGTACAATTTACAGGTTGGTTGATGCAACATAACTCAAATGATGCAATTATAGTAAAAAATAATTCTCCAAAAATTGTTGGCTAAATTAAGATTACATAGCAGTTATTCAAGATGTGAATGCTTGAACACCTAACATTGTGTTAACTATATGATATCGCAAATATTCATTCAATAACCTGAAGATTTTTTAACTAAAGTATTCTCAAAAAAGCAATTTGCAAAAATACCAATTTTGACAAGAAATCTTTTATATAAAATGTAATAAACATTACAAGAATTATCCTTTAATATTACATTTTCCCCACCAAATAGAGGCCCTATCTAGAACATAGTATATTGGGTTTTCTACATAGAAAATGTACCTTCTTGTCCCTGATGTAACTATTGCTGGCAGTGATGTTTTATAAATTCTTGATTTTTCGTGAAGTCATTAGCTTCCATCTGCTCCATTTCAAATCTTTAAGGAATTATTTTCTTCAGGGAGCTTTTGGATCTCCTTTTCCATCTGGCCAATTCTGCTTTTTAAGGCATTTTTCTCACTGACTTTTTGGATCTCTTTTGCCATTTGAGTTAATCTATATTTTAAGCATTTTTTGGGTCCCTTATAGCAAGAAATTAACTCATTTTTCATGATTTTCTTGCATCACTCTCATTTCTCTTCCCAATTTTTGCTCTACTTCTCTTACTTGATTTTCAAAATCATTTTTGAGCTCTTCCATGGCCTGAGACCACGTCATACTTTTCTTGGAGGCTTTCGATGTAGGACCTTTGACTTTGTTGTCTTCTGTTTGTATACTTTCTTCTTCCTTGTCACCAAAACAGCATTGTATAGGCTGATTCTTTTTCTGGTTTTTGCTCATTTCCCAAGCCATTTACTTGACTTTTGAGCTCTTTGTCATAGTATGTCTATGCTGTATTGTATTTTGATTTATTTTGTCAAGAATTTCTCAATTATATTTTAATCTGATTTGCTCACACCAGGGAGTTTTGCAGACAAGTTCTGTTCTAGACTTCTCTCCAGTGACAGATGTGTCACTTGATCCTTTTCAAGGCTCTTGTCATCTCATGTCCAGATTATTGCAACAGTATTTTTTCCCTTTATTCTCCCTGCCTCAACTATCTCCTTGCTCTATTCAACTGCCAAAATGGTTTTTCTAAAGGGCAGCTTTGACAATGTCACTTCCCTTCCTCAATAAACTTCAGTGGCTCTCTATTATGTCCAAGGTCAAATACAAAATCTTCTGATTTTTAAAGACCTTCACAAAGTATCCCCATCCTCCCTCTTCAGTCTCCTTACACTTCACTCTTCTCCACACATTCTGAGCTCCACTAACACATTCCTGCTGTTCTTTACACACAACAGTTCCCTCACTATGTCTGAATTCTCTCCCTCCTCATCTCTGCCTCCTGGCTTCCCAACCTTTCTTCAGGTATCAGTTCAAAATATATCTTCTTTAAATGCCTTTCCTGCACTCCTTCTATGCTCATGCTTTTCTCCCAGAGATTACCTCCAATTTACCTAGTACACATGTTGTCTTCACCATTAGATTGTGAGCTCCTTGAGGCCTGAGACAATGAGGGTTTATTTTTGCCCTTTTTTGAATCCCTAGAGCTTAGCCCAGGGCCTGAGCTATATAGTAGGGGCTTAATAAATGCTTACTGACTTAATAAATGTTTCGTAAATGATTGTTAGGTGTTATTAGGTGACTGAGGAACCCTCATCTCTAGCATCTGTTTATCTGAGAGTCTCCCCTTCTCATCTGGTACCGAGGTAGGAAATGAACAGATGGTTCTGAAGAGCCAATCCTTTGTCAAAAGTCCATGTGTTTCCATCCAATTCATGTACTTATATGCACAGCTCATAATTCAAGGACCCTTATTTTGCATGCAGTTTTAACCACTTCTGTTATCTTCTATCTTACCACAGAAAAGATACAAATGAAGAATACTATTATGAGAAGTTGCCACAGTGGTTCCAGGGGGTTCATTTAATAACTAATAACAAAAGGAATGACTCAAAAAAGGCTATAAAGATAAGGCCCAGTTTCAAAGATCTTTGTCTTTCGGAATTCTAAGTTAAGTAGGAAATAGTCAAATACATACTAATATCAATAATTCATATTTAAGTTTGTCAGGTGCTCTCACAGATAGAAAATAGTTTAAGAACTAGACAAGATGTACATGCTTCATTTTTCAGATGAGAAAACTAAAACCCAAAGAGAGAAGTGATTTACCTAAGGCCATACAACCAGAGCCCTACACTGGGGCTAAGAACCTAGTCATAGATCTCTTCTCCATTTTTTATTTCCTGTGACCTTAAAGTAAATTATTTCACCTCCTGATACTTCATGCAACTCTAAAACTGTAAGGTGTAAAGCCGATGTGGTGATAGAAGAAAGAAGAAGAGATAAGACATTAATATAGCACACATGTTGGTGCCATAGGCTGTATGCTAAGTATTTTACAAATATATTCCATTTGATCATTAAAACAACCCTGGGATGTAGGCATCCATCATCCCCATTTTACAGCTAAAGAAACTAAAGGAGGCAGAGCATACATGACTTGTCTAAGGCTACACAGTTAGATAGTATCTAAAGTTGGATTTGAAGTCAGGGCTTTTTTACTCCAGGCTCAACATTCCATTGTGCCATCTAACAGCCTTTAGCAGGAACTTCCCTAGAACTCCATCAATTAATTGGACTGACGTGTACACACATATACACACAGACACACATAAACAAAGGCAACAGAATAGACTTTTAATCAACTGCACCAATTTTTATTTCTATCAATTCTAATTTGATTCTAGAAACATTTATAAAATATTCACTATGATTAAGACACTAGAAATGCAAGGGAATCGTAAGGAAGTGGAGATGAAGCAGTCTATAGACTAATGTTGAGTTACAACATGTATGAAGGAATGAATAAACTCCATGAGTGTGTATAAATTTATATCCATATATGTATGGATATAATGTATACGTATCAAGAGAATGTTGCACAAAGAAATCACTCAGTACTTAAAGAATGAACTCACCACACACTCACACAGACATACAAGCATCTTCAAACAAATAAGGCTTCACAACCCATTTTAAATGCCAGAGTTTGACCAGGTTCTACCAAAGGGATCTAAATCATCAGCATTTGATTATGTGTCTTCCTAATTTGCCTTTTTTTAAACTTGATGTCTAAGAGATTTCATTAGTTGCTGGAACTTTTACTATTAAAAAAAACACCAAGAAGGAAGTCAGTGGTTCCTGCGACACATAACCATAACATCACACCCCCAAGCTCCACTAAAGCAGACGAATCTTTTGCCCATTCATTGTAGAACACATTGCTTTAGGGAACTGTTTTAAACTGATTTATGTTGGAGACATCCAAAGATAACCTCATCAGATTGGACAGTGTGGCAGATGGCTGTGGATTTATACATATTTATGTAGCATCTCTTTAATTGCTAATTTTTTTTTGCCATCTTTTGCCCCTCAAAGCTGATGGTTATTTATTGTAAATATGTTGCTGTAACTGGCTTAGGCTCTGTTCTAAGCTCTTCCTTTGGACAGACTAAAAAGACCGTGTTGCTCCATAGAGTGTTTTTAATTGCTTTAACATTTCATTAGAATGCATCCTGTCCATTCCTCCCATTTTCAGAGACTCTAATGATCCTGGGGTTGACTGCTATTGTCTGGTCCCTGCCTCAGGGTGTCTGTCTTCATACTTACAATTAGAAAACACTTCAACAACATGCTAACATCAATTTATCTGTTCATTTACTTGACCTTGTATATTCAGTAGCTGATACATGAGAACATATCAGATCATTTTTAATACTATCTTGTTAGGGATCTCTTTGTGTCAATGAAGAGTGATGTGGGCCTCTTACAATGAAACAGTGACTTATTCTTATAACTCTGAGTGTACTTGAAAGGAGACTGTCAATCCTTTGCAAATTATATGACTTTAGAGAAAGGAATAAAGGCTAAAACCAATAACTTACTTCTAGACCTCTTGATATAATTTAATTGACCATGCTTTCTGTTCAGCATAAACTCAATTACTAGATTACAAGCTCCATGAGGACATAAATTTTATAGTCTCCCTATTTTTTTTAATGATTCTGAGCTTCTCTTCCTGAAACTAAGGCCCAGTTTTTATATAATAATATCTTAGTCATACTATAAGGCTACAAGTCATGGGATACTGCAGTCCCTGAAAAATTTAGGGTTAAGATTACCCAAAGATCATTGAAGAGGGGTATGGTTGTCATGAACAAGCTACAGTACCTTGCAAAGAAAGATTTACATAGGAGGAGATTAATAGAAGACATTAGAGAAATGTATGATCCTGAAAAAAGAGATGGGCCATTCTGATAAGAGTTGGGAATAATCGATGTTTGGTCTAGGTGCTCTATTTGAATCTATGTGATGCCAAAAGAATGTGAGGAAGGTCCCTGGCATGTTGGGTAGACTCCCCTCCTCACTGTGAACTTAGGGGATAAATGACAGATCATTAACATTCTGAGAAGTGCACCAGGAACTTCAAAGGTGATACAGGAAATATTTGTATTTGTTGGTGAATCAAAAGGGGACTGACTTAGTGCAGACTTAATTTTCCTTCTGCAGACTTTGATAACATTTTTCTTTTGTTCTATTTCTTGTTTTTTGTTTTAATTTTATTTCTTTAAACTAACAGATATATTTTTTCTTTACTACCCATCTCCCTTTCCATTTGGCAGGAGGATAGAAGGAAATGAAAAACCTTTTAACAAATATGTATAGTCAAGCAAAATAAATTTCTGCATGTACCATATCCAAAAAACATGTCTCAGTCTATACCCTGAGTCCATCATCTCTCTTTCAGGAGGGAGATTGCATGTTTCATCATCGGTTCCCTGGAATCATGAGAGTTGTTTGTCTTTTAAATGTTGTTTTTGTAAGTATAAATTGTTCACCTGGTTCTGCTCACTTCTCTTTGCATGTGTTCATTTAAATCTTTTCCAAGTTTCACTTATCTTTCATAATTTCTTATAACAATAGTTTTCTATCATATTGCTATATCTTGTTAAAGATTTCAGAGAGACATAGAGCTCAAACCAAACCAAAGCATAGATAAACGAACTGAGTCTGACACCTTCCTATCCAATTATATTAAGAGCTCCTATAAGAAAACATGCTCATAGCTCAGGTAGCCATAGAGTTTCACCAAGGGAATAAAAGATCTAGTTTAGAAATCTGAAAAACACCACAGTAGAATGTAGGTAGTAAAAGATAAACATTCATAGAAGTCCATGAAACCCTCATGGGGTTCAAAACCCTCAGACCTTCCTTCTAACCTCTCAGCCTGTTTCCATTTGTTAACCAAAAGGCACTGATCCTTTCCTTCCTTCTCTCCTGTACAAAATATCTCCCTTGTAATTGCTGACTAATCTTACAAAACCTACTTTTCCTTTCTGGCTTTCCCAAACTCCAGTTATATAATAAAAAACCAAATATCTGAGATTGCTGCACAACAGCTCAATTCAATTCATATCAGTTCAATTTAATTCAATAAGCACTAATGGAGCATCTACTATGTGCTAAGCAGCATGCTATGTGCTAAGGGTACAAAGATGACAAGGAAATTTTCCCTGCCTTCACAGAACTGACAGTCTATTGGAGTAGTTGTGTCCTATGAAAACTAAAAGCCAAAACATAGAATTCAATCACAGCCTAGAGTTGCAAAATAATATTTGAAGTCAAAAGTATTTCATTCATCCCAGGTCTTTTTCAACATTTGTTCTTAAGAACCAAGAATTTTCTAGGATTATAAAGCAATTTGCTGATATGAAGGTAATATGTGCTTTTCACATTCTTTGAGCACTTTCAGATCGGGGATCAGGGCCATGAAATGAAAATTAGGAAAGAATTCATCCCTTTTTTCCTAGTTGGACAGATTAAATAACTCTTTTTAAAATCTCCCTCAATGAAAACAGCTTGAGTTTCAAATATTGTGACACTTTCCCCACATGGCCATTCATTCCCAGAATTCAGTGTCAGCTGTGTCAAACAGAAACCAATGGGTGGTTTTGGGTCCATTGTATTCAATCTCTAAGTATTCAAAATAAATCTAAGCCAGTTTATAAGTAGAGCCAAAGTCCTCACTTCAAATCCAATTATTAACACTTAGTATTTGTTGGAACTTTAGGCAAGTCACTTAGGCATCCAGTCTTAGTTTCTCCATATGTAGAACAATGGATTTGCATTTTGGAGATTCCTTTTAGTTCTTGCTCTCTGAGTTTAGGATTTTGGGATTAGACAAAGGTAAACCATTGTCTCTGGAAGGCCACTGATAGAACACATATTTATTTTTCTAGATTGTCAGTTATTTTATTATAGTGGCCACTAGTCTTTTTTTTTTTTTATGAAAACAACTTCTGTGAAACATCTTCCTGAGAGAGGGAGGGAGGGCCCTAGTGGGGATTCTTTTGACAACTTCCCATTTATACCTAAATACAATATTACATTGAAGTTTCAGAAAGCCTGGATCTAAAGGTAGGAAAAATCAGATACATTTTCTAGGAAGAGGAAATATGGTGTTAACATGGCCTGAATGTTGTCCCAACTTACTATCACAGGTTCCAGATTTTATCCACATGATTAAAAAAAAGGTCTCAGGTATACTTTCTTAGAACCTTATAATGAAAAGTGCTATTAACAGGTGTGCAGATGGTAAAGAAAGCTCTCCTTAGGCAGAGGAACTCAGTTTTCTCACCCACAAAAAGAGGGATTTGGATTAGATGATCTCTAAGGCCCCTTCTAGCTCTATGTCTAAGACTTAGTAGGAGACTAAATGGTTGGTTCTTGTCCTTTATTCTTGAAGAGGACCAAAATGACATCACCACGACAAAGTGAAGTTTTAGTGTGTCTGACTGTGGTTAATCAGACCAATACAAGCTCGGAATGCTCTACCACAGATTGGGCACAGATAGTCCTTGTGAATATTTGGGGTGAAAAATCCAAATCTGTACATCCTACATTTACTTTATGCTGTCTCAATTCTGCTTTGCTCATAGAGCACAGCATCCTTCCTGATGTGAGCATGCCATGCTGAAAGGTTGTGTGCCAGTGTCTCCCATGTTGCACAGTGAAATCCAAAGTTCTTGAGAGAGACCTTAAGAGTATCCTTGTATTGCTTCTTCTGACTACCATGTGATTGCCTGCGCCATGTGAGCTCTCCATAAAATAGTCTTTTTGGCAAGTGTACATTTTGCATTTGAACAACGTGGCCAGCCCATTGGAGCTGTACCCTCTGAAGCATAGTTTGAATGCTTGGCAGTTCAGCTCAAGCAGACTTCAGTGTCTGGTACCTTATTCTGCCAGGTGATCCTCAGAATCTTCCTAAGGCAATTCAAATGGAAGTGATTTAGTTTCCTGGCATGGCACTGGTAGACTGTCCGTTTCATAGGCATACAATGAGGTAAGCACAGCCTGCAGACTTTCAGTTTGGTAGTCAGTCTAATACCTCTTCTCTCCCAAACCTTTCTTGGCTAGCTCTGGTAATAAGTGCATCAACCTCATGTACATCCCTAAAAAGTAAGTGAACTTATCCACAGCATTCAAAACTTCTTTAGTAGTGGCATCATGACATAATGGCTAAAGAGCTGACTTCAATCTTAGTATAACTTGGGTTCAGGCTCTGTTTCTGCCACATACTTCACTAATGCCTCAAGTCAGGATACATCATCTTTCTCTTCCTTCTCATCCTCCTCCACACTCCTACTCTGGGGCAACTGGAAGCCTCCCCACTGAAGGAGACTTCAATTTTCCAGATTGGTCATTGTCTGCCTGGATCACAATTCCAGGAAGGGCTATAGGCATGCTTCACACTTCACTTACAGCTTGATTTTTATAATTTCTTCTCCTTGTTCCCAACCATCTCCTTCATTTTTTCTCTTACCCTCTTCCCCTACTCTCCAGATGTTCTTTATGTTCTATCTTCCTCCCCACTATAACAGAAATTCCTTGACGGTAAGGAGTGCCTTGAATATTTTTATTTGTATCCTCAACATTTAGTACAGTACCTGATAAATATTAAATGCTCAATAGATGTTCGATCTATCTATTTGTGTATCTATCTATGTATCTATCTGTTTCTCTTTATCTGTCCTGGCTGTGGTACAGTGCCTGGCACACAGTAAGTGCCTAGTATATGTTCATTGGATTATCAGATTGGGAATCCTATTTTTTCCATTATGATATCATTTTCCGGGGTCAAAGACAGACAATACAATGCCAATAGCTAATACTTTAAACACCCAATCAAGAAAATTGTTTCTTTCCAAGATAGCAGACAAGAGTTAATCAGTAGTTCTCAAAGAGCCTTAGACTTGGGGCAAGCAGGCTACAGAGGCTGTTGAATCCTGACTTTGCATTTTTCAAAGGAAGATCTTGAGGTCCACAGAGGCAAGGCAATTTACTCAACACCACATCTGATTAAATGGCAGTGCCACAGTTCAAACCTAGTCTTAAATCTGAATCTAATGCTCTTTCTTGAGTTTGATTCAAGCCTGAATGTCCTTAAAGGCATGTTCTCCTTCAAATGCTGGGCAAATGGGCAGAAAAACGTTTGGAGAGATTACCACCTGAACGTTCTGCAAACCAAAGAAGAGAAATGGTAGCTTTGCTTCCAGTTGTGTGAGATGCCCAGGACCCTGGGGGCACTAACAAAAAAAATAGCATTTTATATCTAAGCGAAGATGTTAACATCGACAGCTGTCGCTGCAATGTAAAAAGGCAAGAAAGGACATATTTTTCCATGAGTGGGAAAATACCATATTAAAATATTCAGGAGCTGTCCCATCACTCCTTTTCCTATAATTCTGTTCAGGGCATCATTTGTCAGGGATGGAAGCCCTCTGCTGGTCATGGTCTTATACAAGGGGATACTGTCAATTCAGGTCTTTATAGCACATGTGTTTAAAGGGGGCATTCAGATTTCTTTTAAGAATCTTCATGGACTGCACTCATTCTTCTACCTCAAGACAAAGCTAAAGCATTTTCTGGTGTTTGTTCTTTTCAGATGATGATGTGTCCACAGCAGGAGCTGAAATGGTTTAAAAAGACATTGCCTTGATTCAAACAGAGTCCAGTGTAGAGGTCTGGTTCTTCCTGTTGTCTCTTTTTCTCTGTAAGTGCTAGTCAGAGGCTTCCCAGAAGCTCAGAGAGCTGTCTGGTTCACTAGAAGTAGGGTCTTCATTCCTTAAAATGTGCTCAGCTACTCAGATTTTGGTTCATTAGCCAATTAATCATCTGAGTGCAATTAATGAAGAATAATCTCATCCTCCAGGGAAAACTGTTGGAGGCAAAAGAAGCCATGGGGGGATTCTGGGATAATGGCAAGGAAAAGAACCCATGGGCCTCCACATAGAAGCTTTAGGAATTTCAATTCACCAAGTATTTCTTATTAAGCACTTATCATCTGCTAAGGATTCAGAAATAAAAATCAAACAGCCCTGCCTTCAAGGAGCTTACATTCCACTGGGGGATACAAGTTATCGACAGAAAAAGAGTGCAATATATATACAGGATATCAAAGGGATTTCATGAGGAAGGGTGTGCTAGTTAGCTGAAGGAAAAGCCTCTTACGGAAGGAAGTACTCGAGCAGTGCTTGGAAGACAGAGTTTAGGAAGCAGAGAAATACATTCCGAATCTGGACCACTGGCTTGTGCAAAAGCCCGAGGCAGATGCAATGTTCCTTGCAAGGAATACCAAGCATGCCAATTTAACTCTGACGGACTCATCTCACTTCAAGTTGAGGCCACGGCTGGTCTCTAATACTAACTACCTCTGTGACTTAGGGCAAATCATCTCACTTCTCAGGGCTTCTGTTTGCTCATCTGTAAATTGGAGACCTGAACTACTTCTAAATCATTAGATCCTAATGTAAAGTCC
>JAQQSK010017339.1:0-10150 GCA_028658325.1 Potorous gilbertii | reverse complement strand
TAGAAGAGAGGGCAGATTGGTGATATGGGTAATTAGAATGTCCAGTGTATGGGGGAGGGGGGAGGTAACAAATGAGGAGAAAATTTTGGAACCTAAAATCTTGTGAAAATAAATGTAAAAAATTAAATAAATTTATTTAAAAAAAAATAGGCTCCCAAGTAAGGGAGCTCAACAGTGTGCAAACATCCTTCACTGATGCTGATAAACAAGTCTTACAGAGTTAAGTGAGGGGTTAATTGATTCAAATAAGCAGAACTTGAAAAAAATCCATTTTTCTAATTTCAGGATAATATTTACCTTTGTAGAGGATAATATTTTCGCCCAGAGCCCCAGTTATTTTGCTCTTCACTATATTGTGTTCCAAGATCTGAGGTTCCTTAATGTCTCTGCTGCTAGTTCTTGTGTAATTCTAATTTTTGTACCAACATATTTAATTTGTTTTAATCGTGGTGTGTTTAATATTTTATCCTTGAACTGAGGGTTGTGGAATTTGACTGTGCTATTCTTGTAAGATTTCATAGACTCCCTTTTAAGTGGTGTTCAGTGGGTTTTTCAAAGATGTTTCCTCCCCCATTCCCCTTGTTCTAATGCTTCAAGACCATTTCTTGTATTATTACATCAAAATTCATTTTTGGTCATAACTTTCAGATAGTCTGGTTATAATAAAAATTAATGCAGAATCACTAGGCAGGATCAAGAAGGATTTCATGTAACTGCATCATTATTGCATGTAAGACACCACTACAAAGCCAATCTTGCCAGAGTTGAAGTAGGGTGATGTGTAACAAAGTTGGAAAGGTAGATTCGGGCCGGATTGTGAAGGGGTATAGAAGCCAAGTGGAGTATATGTTCAGTCTTGTCTAATTCTGCCTCGCCCTGTGACAATATTGCTTCTCTATCCCAAATATGTCCCAAAGAAATATCCCGAAGAGATCATAACAATGGAAAAGGTCCTACATTGAAAAAAAATCATTCATAGCAGCTCTCTTTGTGGCAGTCCAAACTGAAAATCAGACGGATGCCCATCAATTGGGGAACCGTTGGATAAATTATGGTGTATGAATATAATAGAATACTATTGTTCTATAGGAAATAATGAACAGGAAGACCTCAAAGGTCTGGAAGGACCCATAGAAACTGTAGAAACTGAGTGAAAGGAGCAGAACCAGGAGAACTTTGTACAGAGCAACAATCATAGTATGCAAAGAATTTTTTTGGTAGACTTAGCCCTGCACCACAACGCAAGAACCTACAAATTCACAATGGAATCTTGAGGTAAATAACTTCTACATCCAGAGAAAGAACTATGAAATCACATCGCAGAATGAATCAGACCATTTCTCTTTTGTATTTTTTTTGTTTTCATGTTTTCTTCCATTCATTTTAATTCTTCTATGCAACATGAATAAGGAGAAAATGTATTTAAAAGAATGTATTGTAGAACATATATATGATTACATTCCATCTCGGGGAGGGCGGGGGAGAGAGGACTAAGGTCGGAGAGGGAGGAGGAATAGCTCTAAGATGTATGGAAGTGATTGTAGAAAACTGAAAACATGGAGAGGATGTGGGAGAGTTGGAACACTAATTCATTGTTGGTGGATCTGTGAGATCATTCAACCATTCTGGAGAATGGTTTGGAACTATACCCAAAGGGCTCCAAAAATATGCATACCCTTTGACCCAGCAATATTACTACTAGGACTGTATCCCCAAGAGATTATAAAAATGGGAAAGGGACCCACATGTACAAAAATATTTGTCGCAGCACTCTTTGTGGTAGCCAAGAACTGGAAATCAAGGAGATGTCCATCAATTGGGGAGTGGCTTAATAAATTATGGTATATGA
The DNA here is from genome assembly GCA_028658325.1 of Potorous gilbertii. Taxonomy (NCBI): domain Eukaryota; kingdom Metazoa; phylum Chordata; class Mammalia; order Diprotodontia; family Potoroidae; genus Potorous; species Potorous gilbertii. The sequence continues at coordinate 8,301 of JAQQSK010017339.1, read as the reverse complement.
ATGTAATGGAGTACTATTGCGCCATAAGAAATGATGAACAAGAAGACTTCAGGGAGGCCTGGAAGGACTTATATGATCTGATGCTGAGCGAAAGGAGCAGAATCAGGAAAACGTTTTGCACAGCAATGACCACAGTGTGCGAGAGTTTTTTCTGATAGACTTGGAACTTTGTCATAACACAAGAACTTACCGAGAAAAAAAAATCCCAATGACGATTTTCAAAGGCAAAATGCCTTCTGCACTCAGAGAAAGAAATATGGAAGTCATTCACAGAATGTAGCAGATCATGTTTGTGTGTATGTGGGTTTTAGTGTATTATGTTTTGATTTGTTATATGATTTCTTCCACTTATGTCAGTGCGACTACATAACATCACTATAGTGAAAATATACTCAATAGGAAAGTATATGTTGAACCTATACAGAATTGTATGTTGTCATGGGAAGGGAAGGGGGTAGGGGGAGGAAGGTGTGGGGGTATAAAATCTTAATTTTAAGGAAGTGATTGCAGAACATTTATAAATAAATAAAATTAAAATTAAAAATAAAAGAAAACTGAAAATAAATTAATTAATTTAAAAGATAGATTTCCGTCATCTGGACCACAAAGGTTGTAACTTCATATAAGAAGGTTGAGTAAGCTCCCGTGATGTGTGTGTTTCTTTCATCCAACAGCTAGAAAGTCAATGAATTAAGAAAAACCTCAAAACAAGGGCAGGCAAAATGAAATGTACGTAAAGAATTCATTACAGCTGGAAAACATATGAGAAACTGAAAAAGCGTTAAGGAAAAGGTATACTTTCAATCAAATTAAATTCCACTTAGTAAATGAGTCCTAGATAAAGTTCCAGAAAAAGTGAATAATTCTGAAAGATATTAATTGAAATATAATATCAAAAATTATAATACTGTAAATTGGCTGGGGGAAAATGAAGAGATGAAATAATTAGGGTTCTTAATAAAACTTGTATGGAGAATTGATAAGCTAAAACTATAGTTAGATGATCTTAGTAAACAGTGGACAACATAACGCAAAAATATTAGATTGATATTTTTAAATGGCAAGACTTAAAATATATGTGTATATTACATACTATCAAGAATTCTTTACCTCTGGGGAAAATGAGTCAGAAACATAATATGAGAATAATTAACCTCTGAAAAGAACATTATAATACAGAAGAAGATGAATACGATGTTTTAGAAAATCATAAAAAAAATTAACCAGAGATATTGGAATTAAGAGATAAAATACATATTGATAGAACTGGCAGGTCACCAATAGAAAGGAGCTCATCCACCGACGTCATTATAATGATCCAGATCTCCCAAGTCAAAGGGAAAGCATTGCAACATATAGATAGACCTTGTAACAAAGAACTCCAGTCATAATTGCCTATCTCAGTACAAGCTCAACAAGAAAAGAAAGGGGGGAAATGGAATATAAAATGTTCAAAAGATAAGGGATATGGGTTTTAAATAAAAGTGACGGCTCTTTCAAAAGTGAGCACAAACCAAGAAGGGAAAAAATTATTATCAATAAAAATTATTATTTCCTGATAAAGAAAAACACAGATGATAGAGAATCCTAGAGAATCAAGTTTAAAAAGTTCTTGAAAAAAATAAGCACCATTAGCAAAGTTGCAAGATGTAAAATAAACCCATATAAATCGTTTGCATTTCTATACATTACAAACAAAGCCAAACAGCAAGTGACAATAGACACTATAAAATATTTCGGAGTCTTCCTGCCAAAACTAGATCAAGGACTCTGTGAACACAATTACAAAACACTTTTTGCAGAAGTAAAGACAGATCTAAGTAAGTGGAAAAATATCAGTTTCTCATGGGCAGGCCGAGTTAATGTAATAAAATGACAATTCTACCTAAATTAATTTACTTCTTCAGTGCCATACCAATCAAACTGCCAGAAAATTATTTCCCTGAACTAGAAAAAAATAATGTCAAAATTCATCTGGAAGAAGAGATTGTCCAGAATATCAAGGGAATTAATGAAAAGAATGTTCGGATAGGTATCTGCGTCATACTAGATATCAAATTATGGTATAAAGCAGTAATCATCAAAACCACTTGGTACTGGCTAAACATAGAGGGGTAGATCAGTAGAATATGTTAGGTACACAAGACACAGTGGTCAAAGATTATAGTAGTCTACTGTTTGATAGACTCAAAAATCCCAACTTCTAAAATAAGAACTGTCTGACAATAACTTCCGGGAAAAGAAAAAAGAGTGTGGCAGAAGCCGGGCATAAACTAATGTCTGACATTGTATAGCAGCATCAAGTTCAAATGGGCACAGTTCCTAAGCAGAAAGGCTACTATAAACAAATTAAGGGAGCAAGGGATAGTTTATTTATCCAATTTATGGAGAATGGAGATATGCTTGACTGAACAAGATACAGAAAACATTATGGAGTGCAAAATGGGTAATTTTCCTTACATGAAATTGAAAAGTTTTTGCACAAACCAACCCAATGAGACAAAGATTAAGAGGGAAGCAGAAAACTGGGAAAGAATTGTTGCAACTTGTGTCTGTGATAAATACATAGAGAACGGAGTCAAACGTATAAGAATACAAGTCATTCTCCAAGTGATAAATGGTCAAAGGATATTAACAGGCAGTTTTCTGAGGGAGAAATTAAAGCTATCTATAGTCATATGAAAAAGTACACTAAATCACAATTAATTAGAGAATTGCAAATCAAAACAATTCTGAGGTACCACATCATACCTACCAGATTGACTAACATGACAAAACAGGATGAAAAATATTGGAAAATATGGGGAAGAGTTAGAACAGTAATTCTTTGTTGGAGGAACTGTGAGCTGCTCCAGCCATTCTGGAGAGCAATTTGGAACTATGCCCAAAGGGCTGCAAAAATGTGCATACCCGTTGACCCAGTGATACCACTTCGAGGGCTGTATCCCCAAGAAATCATGAAAATGGAAAAGGTTCCCACATGTACAAAAATATTTATAGCAGCTCTATTTTTGCTGGCCACAAACTAGAAATCAAGGGGGTGCCCATCAATTAGGGAAAGGCTGAATACATTGTGATACATGAATGCAATAGAATACTATTGTATTATAAGAAATGATGAACAGGAAAGCTTCAGACAGGTCTTTAAAGATTTATATGAACTGATGCTGAGTCAAAAGAGTGGAACCAGGAGAACTTGGTACACTACAGCAACCACAGTGCGAGAGGAATTTTCTCATAGACTTAGTACTTCATTGCAATGCAAGGGATTAAAAAATTCACAATGGATTCAAGACAAAATGCTTCCTCATCTCAAGAAAGAATTATGGAATTTCATCACAAAATGAACGAAAATATTTTCTATTGTATTATGTTTTGTTTTGTTTTCATGTTCTCTCCCATTCATTTTTAATTGTTCTATGCAACATCACTAAAGTGAAAATTTATTTAATAGGAATGTATGTGTAGAACCTATGTAAAAGAATATGCTGTCTCAGGGAGGGAATGGGAAAGGAGGAAGAGGGAGGGGAAAAATCTAAGATATGTGGAAGTGGTTGTACAACACTGAAAACAAATAAAATAATTAACTAAAAAGAAAACGCTCTGTCAAAACATCTGGGAAAACTGGAAATCAGCATGGAAGATACTGGGCATAGCCCAGTGTCTGACACTGTATATTAGAATAGAGTTTAAATTAGCACACTATCAAGATATAGCGGCTACTATAAACAAATTCGGGGAGTAAAGGAAAGTTTATTTGTCAGATTTATGGGAAATGGAGGAATGTATGACCAAACAAGAGACCGGGAAAATTATGGAAAGCAACACAGATCATTTTGATTACATTAAAATGAATTTTTTAATACAAACTAAACCATTGAAACCAAGATTATGAGAGGAACAGAAAACTGGGAAAGAATTTACGAGTAGTGTTTGTGATAAAGTCCTCATTTCTAAAATATATAGAAAACTGAATCACATGTAAAAGCATACAATTGATAAATGCTCAAAGGTCAGAACAGTGAGTTTTCAGAGGAAAATATTAAAGCTACATATAGGCACATTAAAAAGTGCTCTAAATCATTATCGAATAGAGAGAGGGAATTTAAAACAACCCTGAAGTATCACATCACACCTATCAGGTTGACTAACATGACAAAACAGGAAGATGTTAAATGTTGAAGAAGATGTGGGAGAGTTGGAAGGCTAATTCATTGTTGGTGAAGCTGTGCGTTGATCCAATCATTACAGAGAATGATTTTATAGCCCTAAAGGTTATAAAAATGTACATACGCTTTGACTCATCAATACTGCTTCCAGGGCTGTATTCCAAAGTGTTCATAAAAATGGAAAAGGGACCCACATGTACAAAAATATTTATAGCATCTTTTTTTTGTGGTGGCCAAGAACTAGAAATTGAGGAGTTGTCCATCAATTGAACTATGACTGAAGAAGTTGTGGTATATGAATGGAATGGAGTAATATTATGCTATAAACAATGATGAGCAGGTAGACTTCAGAAAAACCTGTAAATCCTTGTATGAATTGATGCTAAGTGAAGCGAACAGAACCAGAAGAACTTTATACACGGTAACAGTCACAGTGTGCAAGAACTAATTATGATAGACTTAACCCTTCTCAGCAATGCAAGGACCTAAAGCATTTCCAAAGGACTCATGATGTAAATTAGCCACAGCCAGAAAAATAACTATGGAGTTGGAATGCAAAATGATGAAGACTATTTTTTCCTTTGTTTTGTTTTGTTTTTCTCACGATTTTTCCCATTGAGCATAAGTCTTTATGCAACATGACTAATGTGAAAAATTTGTTTAGTAGAAATGTATGTGTAGAGCCTATAGAAAATTTCATGTCATCTTGGGTAGGGAGGGTTCAGGAAGCGGGAGAAAATTTAAAACTTATGGAAGTGAATGTTGAAAACTGAAGCCAACTAAATTAATAAATTTGATGAAAAAGAAAAATAAATGAAATCACTAAAAATCTGAACATAAAAAAAATTTTAAAAAACCTATACTGTGCAGTTCGAAATACAAATTAAGTGGGAGAAAAATAAATGGATGTTTAAACTACTTCAAAATGCTAAGTGGATGATCCATTGGTTACATTTCAAAAGGAAAAAAAAAGAATGATATTAATTTACCATCGTATTTTCTGGTTAATAGGAGTACAAATAGTCAAACTATGAGTTTGGATATTCAAAATATAGAGAAATAAGAATATCTTATGGAAGACTTGGTATTCCATAGATGAAAACCATTGAAATACTTAATTTAAAAGTGGTTGAGCAATGGAGATCTTATGAACCTTGTTCTTATCTGTCTTTTACAAGAGAAAAGTTTCGTTGGTGTTGTTTTTAAGATTTTAGTGATAGAATACAATTCATTAAGAACAGATTTTGAGTAGAGATACTGCAAAGATGTATTTGAATTTCAGTGTGTGATTGTAAAGGGGTTACTTTAAGTAAAATAAGTTACAAACGCAAAAGGCCAATAACAGGAGAAAAAAGATGAAGCTAACTCCAGTAATTTTGTTCTTGACTGAGAAGATAAAAGGAAAGGGATTAATTTTACATTTTCTAAGTAAAACTGAACTGTTGATAACCTTGGCAATGTCTTGAATTAAAAGAAAGAAATACAACAGGTTTTGAGGATTGAAAAATTACTATAAATATGAATGGAATAAAATTCCATAAAATGGGAAGGTTAGCAATAAATTAGAAAGGAAAATGTAATTTCTTGCACACAAAGAAATATTCACAGAAAGCACATTTAAGGGGTTAATTATGTCACATATATGTGTGTGTATATATGTATATATGTAATGAAAAGACAAAAAACAAATGAATTAAGTTTATAAGGAGTTACCTGGTAAAAGTAGATGTTGCAAGTAGAAATTAACAATGAGAATTTTAAGAAGCATGTCTATTTTCAGGTTTGGATAACGTTTTTAATCTTTATAAAATGATCAATTTCTAGGGCACGATGAAATTCAAATTTGTAGAAAATTGCAGAAATTTAAAACTTATTCTTCAGAGAGCACAACACAATATGATTGTAATTGGTTAGAAAAATATAAAGCAATAAAATCAATTAGCTGAAGATTAAATAATGTAATGGTAAACAAATAGTGAGTCAAAAAACTAATCATAGGTACTATAAACAATTAAATAAAAGTATCATAATGAGATTGCAAACCAGCATTTATTAAAAGCAACTGAAGCAATCCTTAGAGAGAAACAAATCTATATTTCTAAACACTTTCAATTTTTAAAATGAGACATAAAATACGTTATGCATGCAACTAAAAAATCTCAAAAAATGATAATCAGTAACCCTCAGAAATGCAGAAAAATAGAGCTACTCCAAATAAAAGAGTGAAAAAGATGTTCACCTTGGAGTCAAAACACTGAGTTTGAATCTTGCCTCCACAGTTTATTCCTAGTGTGACTATGGCCAAGTTGCTTTAAATTTCCTATGTCTTAGTTTCTTTTTCTATTCAATGAAAATAGTGGGCTAACTATTCGACTAGTTCCCTTCTGGCTCAAGATCAGTGGTGGGGAACCTGCATTCTTGAGTCCCTCTTGGTCTTCAAATGGAACCTTATGAATGAATCCAAACTTCACAGAACAAATCATTTTATTAAGGGATTAGAGTAATTTGTTAAATAATCTTAGTAAGATCTAGAGTCTAGATCTTATGATAAAAGAAGTAAACAACTTTCCTGGCATTCAAGGTTCTCCAAATTTTGATCCTGAACTGCTAAATATTGCTTCCTTATACTCCATAATCCTGCTAGATTCATCACTGTTGCTCATCCTTTTTCTACCCTCTCCTACTCCTGCACCTTTGTTCATGCTGTGAATTGACCCTCCAGCTCCCACTTCTGCTTGTTCATGTCCCTTTCTCCTTCAAGAACCACCTCCATTGCTACCTCATTAAGCATGCCTTCCCCTGATTGCCCTAGGGTAGAAACTATCACTCTTCACTTAACTAATCCTAGCTCTGCCTGGAGTGGCTCTTTGAACTCTTCGATACACAATGGTTTTCTAGCGTGTATTACAGTCATTTGTCTACATATTTCACCGCTTCAACTACAAGCTACTTGGAAGAGACTGTCAGTTTAATTTTTAAAATATTTATTTATTTAATTGATTTTGGTATTTCTTCCTTCATGCAGAAGAGTTATGTAGGATGACAAAGTGTGATGCACAATAAAAAATTGGACAACATAGAAATTTGTCCTCCAGCCTTGGCTCAATCATGTATTTGCTGTGAGGTCTTGCTCAAATCACTCAATACTCTGTGAGATCATTAAACTTTTATCTGTAGAGTACCTTTCAGTTCTAACATTCTGGGAAATATTTGTTATATTAAACTTTTTTGAACTGAAATCTAGTCTTCAGTACAACATAAAAAAGGCATGTTTTTTATTTGCTTTTATCTCCTTCTTTCCCCTAAAGACAAACAGAACGTACATTATAGTAGGAAGGGATTTTAGAGGTTATCTAGATCAATTTCTTGATTTTGTAGGTAAAGAAACTGAGACTCAGAGAGGTGCCTTGCCCAAAGTCATTCAGGTAACAAGTGAAATTCATACCTAGATCCTCTGACTTTTAATTCAGAAATTGTTACATCACAAATTTGTACCGTGAGTTACTACATACCATTGCCTAGGCTTAATTTCAATTCTCATTAAAAAGTAGTCTATACAATTTAAGACTATCTTAAATAAATTACAAAAACTATGGACCTCAGTTTCCTCATCTGAATAATTGAATTTAAGTATTCAGTAAAGTACTAAATGAAAAATTAAGGTTAAAGGACCATTTCATTTTTATTACTATTTATTTTTTTAATTTTTTTAAAATAGATTTATATATTTAACTTTTTACATACATTTTCACAAGATTTTGGGTTCCAAAATTTTCTCCCCATTTGACCCCTCCCCCTCCCCAATACACTGAACATTTTAATTACACATATCACCAATCTGACCTCTCTTCTTTCATCCCTCCCTTCCCTTATGCCATCTTCTCTTTTGTCCTGTAGGGCCAGATAACTTTCTATTCCCCATTACCTGTATTTCTTATTTCCTAGTAGCAAGAACAATACTCAACACTTGTTCCTAAAACTTTGAGTTCCAACTTCTCCCCATCCCTCCCTCCCCACCCATTCCCTTTGGGAAGGCAGGAAATTCAATATAGGCCATATCAGTGTAGTTTTGCAAATGACTTCCATAGTAGTCGTGTTGTGTAAGACTAACTATATTTCCCTCCATCCTATC
>JAQQSK010017338.1:0-10150 GCA_028658325.1 Potorous gilbertii | reverse complement strand
GATGATCCGTCTGCATCCTGATGGGACTGTCCTTTATGGCCTCAGGTCTGTAGCAATATAGAATTTTGACTTCATCTTTCTTATGTTCGTATTTATGTTGCCTAACTGAAGACATTCTTAGGGAGTTTTTTGCTTTTACTCTTTCCAACAGGCAATTAAAAATGTCTTCAGCATAAATAGCTATAGACTTGGAATAGCCAAGTAGTAAGTCACATATAGGACTAAGATTTCTGTGAAGTATCAGTTGCCAACTTTGGAGCTACTTCCTTTAAAATAAATAATATCAGGCTGGCAGAGACAAACTACTATTTCCCCCCACCACTACCAAAAAAAAATGGACATCAAGGTGGCAGACCCTTTTGTTAATCATAATTGTTCAAAGTGAGTCAGATGTGGTGTTGGAGAGGGAGAACTTGACAATGCCCTCTCACAACCCCCAACCCAGAGGGGACTGACCTTGAAAAACAAGGCAAATGAGCAAATTGCTTCATTAATGTTTTTGTTAAGCTATTAAAATGAATTCCTTATATCATAATCACACAGTAACTACACAGTCTGCTGGAAAGACATATAAGTTAAAAAAAAACACTTGTTCTGTAGAGATTGATTGATATGATTTCCTGAAAAAGACAAAGAAAGAGATGTAAATTATTTATTAACACACTGTAATATAGAGAAAATCCCTTTATTTAAATGCAGGCTCCCCAATAGTCCTATATTTCAATTTCTCTAATATTTTTAAATATTGGTGAGCTATTCTATTAACAATGCATATAGGATTGAAATCGTTTCTCTTATTTTTTAATTGAATTCTTATTTCTGTCTTCCCTTATTTATTGTAAAGCATGTGTGTGTGTGTGTGTGTGTGTGTGTGTGTGTGTGTGTGTGTGCTGAACACTCTGAGTGTCAGGTCATAGTATAAGCAATTTCTTAATTCTGATTAACTGGTAAATTTGAGTTTGGATTACATGATCTTATTTTTTCCAATATTGTCCAAGTTATTAAAGAAGATGCCATTCTTTAACTGCAATTGAATAAAATTTCTCCCAACCCTTAATGAGTTGTAGACATTTCTACATTCTGCATATGGCCCACAGCAGCCTAAGTGTTCGCATTAACACCATGAAGGAGCAATTAGTTTGCAAGTTAAACTTAATTTCCCTTCTTTTAAAAATGGCTCCACTGGGACCATTCATTCAATAAATATTTATTGAGCATGCATTATATGTAAGACACTGTGTTGGCTATTGAGGAAGATACATAAATAAAATTCCATTCCAGCTTTCAAAGAGCTTACTCTCTAGTAAGAAAGATTAACTGTCCATCCTATGAGGAAGAATGAGAGAAGTACATAAGAGAGGGACAAAGCATTGTTTTACCAAGGCACTACTTTCATAAAAAAATGGACAAGACATAGTTTTCACTGTCAGTGACCTATCATCTACACTGGTTTTCCAATCCAGTGTCAAGGTCATAGGCTTTATCATTTTATGGCTCAGTTGACTGCTAAATGTAGGACACTAATGAGAACCCTGCAGATGTCTATCACTGGTCACAATGGAAGACTGGTGAGAAAGTATAGATAGATCAATGCAAATTCTTTTGCTACTGTTCTGTTCATACTGGGTAAATAGCACTGTCTTCACTTATGAAAGACAATTATACAACGTAAGTAAAAGAGACATAATAGAAATAAGGGGAGAATGTGTCTAGTTTCTGTTTCATTATACTTTGTGTTTTGGTAAATGCCTTTGTTTTCAGTGTTGTTAAGTTTTCCTGGTCTCAGATCTTTGAGGTCTGGATACAGTTGAGATGAGTTCATTATATAACTAAAATCGTAGAAGGACGACTCCTAGTCTATTATTTGAAATAGCTTTGTCATTCTTTTGAAATGACTCTGATGATGTCATGTTTTGCTGCTTCTTCAGAGTGAGTGTAAATTCTGACCTGACAAAAAGACATGAGGGATTTCATTATGGGATAAGCTAAGGAAATGTTATAAATTGTGGGTAGTCGAACACTTTACCTAGGTTATATCCTATAACAATTTTTTGTGCATGTCAGCAACAAAATATTATGACCATGAATGGGGGTTTCATAAAAAGAAGAGAGTAGGTTGTACTTGAGGGCATCCAGACTGAAACTATTCTAAAATTTAATTCATGAAAGAATATTGCTAAGTACAAGAGCGGGGGAAATATAAGTAAGGCACAGATGTGAGAAGACGAACAAGGATGATGACTAATTGTGAACTTTGGAATGAATTTGGATTATGTTCCCTTTCCCTAACATGTTACTTGTGGAGAAAACAGGATTTGTCACCGATCTTTTGTAAGTATTTGAACAGGACCAAAGGAATAGACGGAATTGCAACAATTGTGGGAAAGTCTCCTTTGATCTTGAAGAGAAAGTAGGTGAAATGAGAAAGGAGAATACTTATAAAAGCCAGTGAAAGTTTTATTTCTACTTTTTATACTCTCTTTTTCGTGAAGTTCTGAACTGTAGCTGCTCAGTTTATACCATATAGGAGGGAGTCTTCTTGATTTGAGGGAGTAGGAATAAACTTCAGTCAAGAAGTTCTTGACCAGGAAGGGTACAGGAATATCACACAAAAACCCAACCATGATGGAGCGGCCATGGAATGGAAGTACCAGAGACAGAAAGGAGTTTTGGGAGAGGAAGCAGGGTGAAAACCAGGATCAACAAAGGTCCTCAAGGGCTAGTAAGATGTGAAGTCCAGGACAGGCCTAAAAGATTAAGCTTAATGAAAAATTGAATTAAAATATTTTCACTAAAATCTTTAATGATTTTTTTAAAAAAAATCTTCAGCATTCTGTTGACATTTGTATGCTTTTGTTTTTATGCACAGTCATGTGTGGCTGACCCTTCCTTCTAGCTTCCACTAAATTTGCCTCACTTGAATAGCTCCCACCGCTATCATTGCTCTCCATGGCAACAGTCATCCCTAAGTGTTGGTGGAAAGAGGTGGAGAGAAAAGTTTAAAAATATTGAAAATCACAGCAATGAAGAGGTACATATATATAAAGTCATCTGAAGACTGGGAGAAGTAGAATACAGAGGCTTCATGTGGATCACACACTAGCTGTGTGAATGTTTACAAATCCCCTAACAACATTAAACTTTAGTTACTTTAATTGTAAATTTGGAATAATAATACATGCACTAACTCACTTTGCAGTGTTGTTATAAGGAAAAAGCTTTGTAAATTCTAAAGTACCATGTCAAAATGCAGTATTCTATGGAGAAACTGTTACTCAGTAAATCCACTTACCAAAATAGAAAACTATTATTTTGAATCCTGGAAAATTGATTTGTTTTTCTTTCCTTCTTTAAATATTTTTATTATTCTAGTAAAATATGGGACAGGAAACATAGTATATAGTAAGTGGAAATCCACCTTTCAGTTAGGAATACCTAGTTTCAAATTATACCTGATACTAGTTGTATGGCCCTGAGCAATTCACTTAACCTCTCCATGCTTCAGGAAACTCTTATAGACTAAAAATTGCAGAATTTGTCATTTTGCATTGGTAGAGGGTATTTCATCATCAGAAGTTTTTTTATGCCAATGAAATCACCAATCTGACCCCTCCCCCTCAAAAATACATTTCACAACATTGCCTCTAATGCCCTACCTTCATGAAATTAACATTGGTGGGCAAGAAAGGCATATAAACCATATTTGTCATATTGACTGCATATCATTTGAGACTCAGTGTGAAACTGGTTGGTGAGGGAGGAAGATGTCCAAGAATGTTATAACATGCTATATTAGATTAGGCAGACAAAAACCAGAGCAATTTACTGCACTGCTGGAAATTTAATATAGACAAGTATTTCTTTTTGAACCCTACAAGTTTCACTTATGATGGATAAGAACAGAAAATCGAGTTGTAATTATGCTTGCTAGGGATTATGCAAGTCCACTTGGACCACTCACTGTGTTTCTGTAAAATATTAATCTGAAGTGTGACCTAAAAATCATTTAGGTTTTTATGCTTGCTTATTTGTTTAGAATTAAAATGTGAACCAGCAATATGGAAGGATTGGTAATGAGTACAACGAAAAATTAATTAGATTGAAACAGAATTCTTTGGTGCCAAGACGTGAACATTCTTCCAATAAGATGTAGTTATAAAGAATAATACTTAATTCTTTTGTGCATGATGCATTGCTGTCCTGTGTAATCATAGATGGATTTAATCAGAGGTTTCCCTAGGCTCTGGGCTAGATGGGGTAACAGAGAACCCTGGCACTCAAAATGAGATGGTTGTCAAGGAGCAATCCAAAGTCAGCCATATTTAAAGCACTAAGGAACAGAAAATCATGTTTAATAAGAGGAAAACAAAAGTATGGTTTTTCATATTAAGAAAGCAGCCAGTAAAAAAGAAGAGATTGAAAAATTAGTAAGAGAGAGGACTTGTTTGAAGGTGTAAGCTCTTGGAGGAGAGAGGAGATTACAGGATCAGAAGAAAAAGTAGGACTGGCATTTGTGGAGAGCATCACTTTTTCTCACAGACTGGAATAAGGGAGAAGAGGGTGAGGGATGATATTTAAAGTGATTCAGTGTATAGAGTTGTTAAATTAAAATAAGCCTGAATTATCCCCTCATCCCCATCAGTTTGACTAAGATAACAGAAAAGGAAATGGTACACTAATGCACTGTTGGTGGAGCGATGAAGTAGTCCAACCATTCTGGAGGACAATTTGGAACTACACGTAAAAGACTAAGACTGTGCAAACCCTTTGACCCAGAAATACTGCTCCTAGGTTTATATCCCAAGGAGATTCAGAAAAGGAAAAAGACTCATATTTATAAAAATATTGATAGCAGCTCTTTTTGTGGGAGCAAAGAATGGGAAAGTGAAGAGATGCCTGCCAATCTGGGAGTGGCTGAATGAATTATGGTATATGTATGTATTAGAATATTATTGTGCTATAAGAAATGATGAAAGGAGTGCTTCCTGAAAGAAAAAAACAAACTGAGAAGACATGTAAACCAGGAAAACAATCTACACAACAATGGGAATAGGTAATCAACTATGAAAGATTTAGTAAGTCTAATCAATTCAGTAATCCATCATAATTCCAAAGGAATCATAATGTAAAATGCTACCCACCTCCAGATAGAGAACTGATGTGTTCAGTGTGCAGATTTATATATATATATATATTTTTTTTTTTTACTTTTTTGCAACATGCATGTTTTTCTCCTTCTCCTTCTCCTCCATCCTCTTCCTCCTACTCCTTTTCCTCTTCCTACTCCTTGTCCTCCTTCTTCCTCTTCCTCTTCTCTCTTTTTTCTTCTTCATTTCTTCTTCCTCCTCCTCTTTTTCCTCTTCCTTTCTATTTGCATAGCAGTTATCACCTCTAACCTAACCATTGCAGTCACCTTGTAATTTATCTCTTTGCCTTAAGTCTTTCTTATCTCCAATCCATCCCCAACCTCCACTACTGCTAAAATGATTTCCCCAAGGTATAAGGTTGACTCATAGTCACTCTCCTGCTCTAGAAACTCCAGTGGCTATCTTTTGCCTCTGGGATAAAATATAAATGTCTTTGGCATTTAAAGATCTTCACTGTCTGGTTCTATCCGCCTTTCAAGTGGAGATGAGATGGGGGAAGGCTTCAGGCAGCATGCACAGTAAAACTGGACCTAATCACAGTGATAGATTATATTTGGATAGCAGTGACTTTCTGGAAAGCACACCAGCTGTTCTTTTCATAGCTCAGCAAGCACTGCATTAATGTACAACCTCCCAAGGGAGCAGTCAGGTAGTGAATTGGAAGATTTAGTAATATAATAAAATGAACTTTTACTTATAAAATGACACTGGTTTAGCTGGACAGTTGACAATTGTCAATTCAATTTGTCCAACTCTAAAAGAGTATTTAGAGTAGGAATTATAGAGACCCATTTCCATGCCCACTTCTTCCATCATGTTTCAGGATGAAAACAATTTCGTCATAGCAAAGACAACACTATGATATTGATATATTAGTATGGAAAAAGCCCAAACTGGAGAATTTGTGAAGCTTGTCAGTCAGCCCTAGAAGAAACATGGATTCATATTTCAGAAAATATGAATTCTATTCCTATCTCTGCCACTAACTTGCTGTGTGATAATGAATAACTCAGTTGATATCTAGGGTTCCTTCCAATTTTGAGACACATTAATTAATGTGATCTATTAAATGGGAAAAATGTCCTAGAATCCCTGACAAGGTCATCACTAATCTTTGGTCTAAAGATTTGCCATGAAGTATGCCCAAATTTAGTCCTACAGCACTGAGCCATGTACATAGCTTATATTCACAAATAATTGAATGAACTGATGACGTCTTTCTCTTTTCCACCTGCTTCTACCATGATTATATTAACAAATATTTTTCCAGTGCTGCACAGCACAGAACCTGAACCTGGGAAATAAAATCTCTCTCTCTCCCTCCTCAATCCCTATTTAACTACCTACTACATATACTATATTATAGGAAAGAAAGAAATCTTAGTAAAAATAAAGGTTATCTTAGAATAGGAAAGGATATTCCTAGAATAGGAATTAGGTGAGATTGTGGGGCACAATGGATAGGGTACTAGAATTAAAGTCAGGAAAACGTGGTTCAAATTCCCCATGTGAATTTTGCTAGCTGTGTGACACAGTGCAAGTCACTAATCCCCAGTTATTCCCCAGAACAACATACAATTCCTTTTCTATGAATATCTTTCATTCTTTCTCATGTTTGCTTCTTTCCATGGGGTGATAGCTAATTTAGTTCAATCTGATTAGGAAAAATCAAATGTCTGTTTCTAGTTTTCCAAAGCTTTCCATAAACTGCCTCTCCGAACTTGAAAAGATCACCTATCATTTCAGGTAGTGGTCAGGTGTTGGACCAACACCTCTCTCAGGGAATCTTGAACCAATGATGCCTTCAATCTTAGGATCATTGATAAAATGTCTTTCATATAACTTGGAAATATCATTCCTGTAAAAGTAATTTCAAAAGGAACTCTAATTAATCTTAGCAAGTATACATATTTTCCAAATAGTTTTGATCTCTATTTTAATTCAATCTGTCTTCATTGAATCATGTTATTTTTAAAACACTCAAGTAATTGTCATTGTAGAAAATACATTAGTGAGAGTAATCCTAGCCAAAAGATGCCCAGTTGTAAATCAAGGTCATTCTGAATGTGACATAGACACAGTGCTGACACAGATGTAATTTACAACGCGCTGCTTTACATTTGGATCAGTAAAATAAAAGCAGTTATTTTTTTTCTAATTTCTAAAAGATAATAAATAAGAACACAGATTTATATCAGTAGATCAGAGGACAACATTTGGTCTCACTTTGGTGAACTTTGGTGAATACTTCTCTTTAGATCTCAGTTCCCTCACTCATAAAAGGAGGGACTTGGACTAAATGACATTGAAAGTTCTCTTTCAGCTTTAAAATTCTGTGACTTTAGTAATTTAAGGTATGTTATCATTTAAGATTTCAGCTCTGACTCATGTATTTTGGGCAATAGTTCTCCCAATGTTTGTATATCATGGCACTTTAGAGAAATGAAATGTCTTTCTTTATAATCTTCTAATTTAACAAGGAAATAAATAGAAATTTTGTAACTCAAGTATACCAAAATAACAGCTGACTTGAAACATATATTCATAGTATTTTAGGGGCAATGGGAGTGTGGTTATTTACTATCATCAAAAGCTCAGTCAAAATTGGACATGGACATTATTTATACCATGATAGTTCATACAATGAAATTTTAATACCATAAGAAGAAAATATGTATGAATTAATTTTATTTAAAAATGCATTAAGCATTTATTATGTGACAACCACTGTAATAAGTGTTGGAAGTACAGTAATAAAAGCAAAGGCAGTTTCTGCCCTCAAGTAGTTTGCATTCTAATGGGGGCGATGATTGTTGTTGTAGTAGTTTGTCCTTCTCAAAGAGGACCATGACATCAGAAAGATGATACCATGACTTGCAAGTGAATTGGATTTAAGTGAGGGAGGGTTCATGAGGTACCAACCTCACTATCTCTTCCAGAACCATCTAGGCCCAGTGGCAAGATACAGATCAGGGTGACTGTAGATGGCCCCAATACAGTGGAAGCTAATGTCTTTCCAAGTTCTCAGTTTCACTGAGGCAATGTCTATTCAGTGATTAAGACAAGATAAGAAATGAGGTAAAGAATGGCCTGTTTTACTTAGGGAGATGATTCACGTAGAGGAAGTAATGGCTAAGGAGGGAGCACTTTGATTTTGGGATAGTGAGTAGGGATAAAAGAGGAGACAGCCAGAGAATAAAGAGCAAGGTAAAGAATGGCTAGGGCTTTCCAGAAATAGTGATGTGGGGGATGTAGTCACCAATCAGAAGTCGGTGTGGGTGAGTGGGTGGCTAGAAAATATGGAGCAATGTGTTGTTATAACAGTGTTAACTTAATGCAATTTTTTCTTTCTTCAATGTGGCTTCTGAAGTGGCTCTGAGAGGAGCTCCAGAAATGTGAATAAATGAAGAGGTTGCCACTTTGCTGAGAATATTGCCTGCTTTGAAGGGATTTATCTTCATTTGCTTGTACTAGTTCTTATCTGTTTGTTTAAAAAAAATCAATTATATCATTTTACAATCTCAGTTTTGTAGTCTTACATTTGCTACCTGTGAATATCTTGGCAGGAAATGATACTTGAGTAATATGCAAGTAATATTTGTTGTTCTTAAGTTTTTTTCAGTCATGTCTGACTGTGACCCAATTTAAAATTTTCTTGGCAAAGATACTTCTTGGAGTGATTTGCCACTTCCTTCTCCATCTCATTTTATAGATAAAGAAACTGAGGCAAGCAGGATTAAGTGACTTGCCCAGGGTCACATAGTAAGTGTCTGAGGCCAGATTGGAACTCAGGAAGACAAGTCTTCCTGATTCTAGGTCTGATATTTTGTCCATCATACCACCTAGCAGCCCTTACAAGTAATATAATTGAATATATCCAGCACTTGCTATTTCCAAAACCCTTATCTCCCTGGTATTTCAGTAAGGTGATACAATCACAGGATAACAGATATAGAATGAGACGGGACCTTGAAGTCCTTCTATTCTATTTCTTTTTGCAGGTCAAGAAACTAAGACCTAGAGAGATTGCGTGATCTTTCCAAGATCACGCAGTAATTTTTGGTCAGTATTCAAACTCAGGTCTTGAGTCACCGAGTTCTCTGTTTTTTCAGTGTAATATGTAATGTTACAGTAAGAGAATAATAATAGAAATTAGTGAGGCTATGGAGCCTTAAG
The DNA here is from genome assembly GCA_028658325.1 of Potorous gilbertii. NCBI lineage: Eukaryota > Metazoa > Chordata > Mammalia > Diprotodontia > Potoroidae > Potorous > Potorous gilbertii. The sequence goes on along the minus strand of JAQQSK010017338.1, from coordinate 827 downwards.
GATATAGTGTTGGAATTAGTCAGGGAGACCTGGTTCAACTTCTCCACCTTACTCTTACTAGCCATGTTAAGGGGGCCAAGTCACTAACCCTCAGGTTCCTCACCGGTCAAATTAAGATGGCAACAATACCTATAATAACTGCTTCCTGGTACTGTTATGAAGATCAGTTGGAATCAGGAATGTAAACTGCTCTGTAAGCACACACACACATATTTATATGTGTGTGTATACATATATATACTTACATATACACACGTTATTTATATTATTCTCTGGATTTTCATGTTAGATCTAGTTCCTATGCCTGCTTCAGTTTCACCAGCAGTTAAATAAGGATAATGATAGGTGCCCTACTGACTGATAGGATTGCTGTAAATAACTGTAAGGTAATATGGTTGAAAAGTAATAGAAAACTAAAAAATAAAACATAGTGGTAGCTCTGTATTTGAGAAATTCCAGGTTAGGTATTTAGAGATTTTATTCAGCCTTGTGCCAAAAGGAGTGCCCTCTGATAAGGTTCACATTTCTATAAGCACCCATCTAGAGTCTTTGTGTTTGCCTTGGGACTCTAAATTAAAAGAACTAGATAGTTGTGGGGAAAGGTCTCATGTAGGGAGACTCTGTATGCAATTTCTGCTTATCTGAGAGTCTAGGGAGAACCAGATTGTCACAATGGTCTTTTAATTGGTCTCCCTGCTTTGATCCTCTACTTTAATCTAAACTCCACATAATAGCACTTAACAAGTGTTTATTGACTGACTGTGTCTGAATATCATTTATTGATTTTACACAGCTCCAAACACTACAATCTTAGAAGAATAAACAGT
>JAQQSK010017337.1:0-10151 GCA_028658325.1 Potorous gilbertii | reverse complement strand
AACAATATATTTAATTTTCAACTGGCTTCCTGTTCCTCGTGAATGAAACACCATATCACATCCCCACAGATTTGTACATGTTGTGCACTCTGCTTTAAATAGTTTCCCACAGCAACTTTGTATCATAGGGTCCTGATTTTTTTAAATTCCTGCTTAAATAACACCTATAAGAAGATTTTCTAAAAAATAATACTTTTTCCTTGATTCCCTGACTTCCCCTGTTCTTATTGTGTACTCCTCTTCAAAAAAGAGTGTACTTTTAAAATGTATTTGCACTTTCTTATTTATACGCAAGTTGCCCAGCTAATACACTGGCAGAGCACAAGACTCTTTGTTGTTGTTTTTTTAGTTTTAGTTTTCAACATTCACTTTTATATTACTGAGTGTTAATTTTTCTTCTTCCTCTCTCTTTCTCCTCCCCACTTCACAAAAAGGCAAGCAATCTGATACAGACTATACAAGTGCCATCATATTAAACTCATTTCCACATTAGTTATATTGTTCAAGAAGAGTCAGAACAAAAGGTAAAAACCACAAGACAAAAAAACAAAAGAGAGTGATGGGGTGCTTCAATACATGTACTTGAGCCCAATTTTAAAATCACATTCCTCTTTAAAAGTCACATTTCTCCCTACCTTCAAAACACTGTCTCAGGCAGTTTCTCCCTAGCCCAAGGACACAGCCTGACCCAGCAACAACCACTATCTCTCTTTCCACTACAGCAGCCAGCTGCACATACAGAACTTATTAGTCTCAACCAGCTGTGTACTGGCTGAACGGGCTCTACAGTGGGTCATAAAAACATTTACTACTCACTAACCAATCATATATATCCTATACTTAGACATAAATATACTCCCTTACATTTATCTTGTCTAACAAGATATTGATGAAAGCAACTTGGTATTTCTGAGCCATCCTTGACTGTTGGTTGACTTAGTGACATCTCAAGCCTAAAACCACACCTCCACACAGCCCCAGCTTGAGCTATTTTCTGATAAATTTTGGGTAAAATACTTGTGCTGTAGATACCAAAAGTGCATGTTCCTTTAAGAACAGACCACTCCTTAACCACTCCTTAATCTCACACCAAAACACCTAGCTAGCATATTTGGCACATTTTTCACTGTAAAATATCCTATATAAACTTTATGTGTACCCCTCTAACATTGCAGGTTCCCTAAGAACTATTGGCCAGTGAAAAGCATAATAAATGTTTACCTTGACCTCAACAAGACTTGAGTCCACTAATTCCTTCCAGGCAGCATGTCCCTGGTACCCTGGTCTTTGTGATAGTCTCACCACCAACCCCCTTCCAGCCATCATCAAGAGAATATAGTATTCTTCAATCTGCATTCATACTCCATAATTTTTTCCCCTCTGGTTGTGGATAGCATTTTCCATCAAGAGTTTTTAAGAACTTTCTCATATCATTATATTGCTGTAAAGAAGTAAGTCTATCAAAGCTGATTAAGTTGATCATCTCACAATGTTGCTTTTAGTTTGTATAATGTTCTCCTGGTTCTGTTCACTTCACTCAGCATCAGTTCATGTTTTTCAGTCCAAGTTTTTATAAAATACATCGGGAAATCATTTCTTATAACACAGTATGATTTCATTACATTGGTATGTATTTAGCTGTGAACTTGCTCAGCCATTCCCCAACTGATAGGTGTCCCCTGAATTTTCAAATATTGGGCACCACAAAAAAAAGCTGCTATGAAAATTTTTGTACATGTCTGGTCCTTTTCCCTTTTCTATGATCTTTTTGGAACACAGGCCTAGTAGTGGTGTTACTGGATCAAAAGATAGGCACAGTTTCATAGCCATGTGGGCATACTTCAAAATGAACGAGACACTCTTAATCTCAAAGTTGTGGGTTTGAGCCCTACCTTCGGTGCAATGGTTTTTTAGGTGAGGAAGTCAATACAGAACTGGGCTTGGAGTCAAAAATACTCATCTTTATGAGGTCAAATCCAGTTTCAGACATTTACTACATGTCTGACTCTGGGCAACCCTGTTTGCCTCAGTTTCCTCATCTACAAACTGAGATTGAGAAAGCTATGGTAAACCACTCCAGTGTCTTTGCCAAGAAAATCCCAAATGGCATTACAAGTCAGATATGACCAACCAACAAAAATAATCTTAACATTAAAACATAAGCCATATCAGGTAGATTTTCAGTGGCTTGTTCTCCCTTTTGCAAAACAGGTCACCCCAAACTTCAATGAAGAGAGCAAGCAAAATACTTATGCTCCATCAACAATAATGTGTCTCAGCAACAACACATTCGTATACATGTTGCTTCTCCCAATAGACTATAAACTTCATTAGGCTGAGGACTGTTCATCTTTGTCTTTATATCACAAGTATGTAGTAAAGTACCTGACAATAGGTGATTAATGAATGATTGTTCTTTGATTGACTTGGACCACCTTTCCCAATACGGATGAAACAGACAAAAGTTTTTTACTTGTCCTTAGATTTTATATACAGTCTTAGTGTATATGATACTTTAGTTCTCTTAGCACTTTTCTTTAAAATGCCATGCATTTATATCCATCATGTTACCTAATTTTGTTCCTATACCTCATACTTAACTTAAAAAAAATGTGACCCCAACATCCTGCTACAGAAACTTTCTGTATTTTTTTGACACGGGAGTTATTTATCCACATGCACATCCACATATATGTACACATACAGATGATGAAAATTTTATCATTTTAAGAGAATCAAAAATGATCATTCCAATTGATCTTTGTTAAACTGAAATTTAGTAAAGTTTTGTGACATTTTTGTAGTCATTTTGCATATTACTCTCTTGGTTAAGCTTACTTTGTTTTTCACAAGCTCTGGTAACATTTTCCACTTAAAAGAAAAACAAACAGTTCCTCATACATTAATTCTCCATGCTGATTGCCCACCTAATCATTGACAGAATTCAACAATTAACTGTCATCAGAATGTTTCCCAGTCCACTCTATAGATAATCCCTCACCAGATGACTAAATCTGCACATCCATCCCATCTCTCTGAAAAAACAGTTTAGAGGGGCTAAATCAGTTTTGCTGCTACCTTGGCAGCTCCTCCTACTAGGAGCAATTACAAATCCTTGGAGGAGCTGAAGGGTCAGTATATCCTTTCAACTCTGAACGAAGTAAAAATCAAAGCTGCCTTTGCTTTCAGAGGGATAAGAGTTGAGAAGAAAAATCTGAGAGATTTCAGGAGTATATTTTAGAAGCTAATGTCAGAGGGAGGGGTTCACACTTATGAGGACACCTATCACACAATTCTCTTTCTGACTATGGGCAATGGAAAGGGAGACAGACTGTGTCTCCAGGACTAAAGAACTGTCTCAAGCCTGGACATGGGAACTCTGATAAATTAAATTTGGAAAGGAATTTGCTTCAGGTGGAACTATCTGATTCAGGTAATTTTTCATGGCACCATTTTCTCAATTTCTTTAATTCTCTCCTCTTAAAATCTTCTCCTCTTAAAAATTGTGACTTTTTTTCTGTGTTTGCCCTATATTGAATCCCTGATTTGTGTTTTTAAAATTTAGATATCAGTGATTTTTTTCATTGAATTCACGGAGTCCCAAACACAAATAGTAGATCCCCCTATAATCCAGGCATGACTACAGGAAAGAGAAATTGAATCCTGGAGACATGGATTCAAATCCTGTCTCCAATATTAATGAGCATTGTAAACTTAAGGAATTTTTTTTCCACTCAAGGCTCATTTCCTTATCTATAAAATCATCTTCTATTTCATAATTTCACTTCTATATCCACTTCTATATCTTTTTATATTCTCATAGAGATATTCAACTAACCTTTTCAGCTTTTGGTATATACTGTATTATTTTTGCAAAATCAATTTTTAAAAAGACATTCTGTTTTTATGTGTTCATTCACTTGTTTATTGCATTGAAATGATGTCACATCATCTATGACTTTAGCTGTATGAATCTTGGTTTGAAAAAGCAAAAATCAGTCCATCTTCAAAGGAGTACATTTTGAGAGAGCTGGACTTATTACAGTCAATGAGAATGCAAAGAGAGGAGCACATGTAATCTACAAGTGTTTATCCCATGACAAGCCCTCTAACTGCTTTTGACTTTACTCTAGATAAAAGGCAGCACAAATACAAGATAGGGGTAGATAAAATGACTAGACAAAATGAAAATTGTTGTCATTTTTAATGAACTTCAACTTGGATATACATTAGCTTGATGATATAGCATTGAAGAAATTAAATGAAGCACTCGAATTAAGAGAAACACAGAATCTAGAATTAGATGATGCTAGTTCTGCCAAAATATGATTGGCTGCAACATTTCTGGAGAATTGTCTTTAGTTATGAGAGACTATTTTTAAAGAATCATTGAAAACTGGTAAATAATTCAACAAAGGCCAGAACACAAAGATCTTGGGCCAATTGAGAGGTGGGTCAAGTAAATGAGAATTTTTAGCTTAAAAATTATATTTGAGAGAGACATGATAGGTGTCTTCCACTATTTGAAGAGATGTAATGTTGAAAAGAGTTTACACTTGACACCAGGAACTAATGGTCCCTCACTTTCTTTTTTATCCTAGAACTAAAGGCAAATGATTTAAAGATGTAAATTTAGGGTTTATGTAATGGAAATATCTTGTATAAATAACAATATTCTTATTTCAAATTGTTTTCCTTGAGAAATAATTTTCTCTTTGAAAATCTTAGACAGTAAAAAGGCTCTGAATTCCTTTTGCACATTTCAGATTCCATGAGTATATGACCTAGTTATGCTTGTTGGAGGATTGAATTTATTTCATGTATTTACCTATGTATGTGTGTGTGCATGTATGTGAGTGTGTGTCTGCTTATAGTACAGCTTCAATAATTTATGTAGTTATAAATACCATGAAATGTAATATATGGTGACATTAGAAAGAATAGGAAAATGCATTTCTAATACCCCTACTCCTGCTAGAGGTTTCTGCCAGTTCTTACTGATATGTTGTTTACTAAAAGAAACTTATGGATGTAGTTTCTGCCCAAGAATGAAGAAAAAATGAATCACTAGTCTAGGAGCAAGAGCTGAAGATAGGGCTTGTGGAGGGAACCATATGGATTAGGCAGAAACCTACCCATGAAAAGCATGATTCTTTTATTTAACCTACTTATCTCCTCCCTTCTCACCCCTATTTTCAAAATGGTGTTCCCTGAGAAAATAGGAGAAGACATACTTTATTAAATTTAACATCACTAGTGTTCATTACGATGCTTATTTCATGTAAACCAACTTGGACCTATGTGTTTTTCATCCCTGTGTATAGATGGAAGGTATTAGTAATGTGACTGAATTCATTCTCCTGGGCCTAACGCAGAATCCAGAGATGCAGAAAATCATATTTGTGGTTTTTTTGATCATCTACTTGGCAACCCTGGTGGGAAACTTGCTCATTGTTATCACCATCTCCCATAGCCAGGCTCTGGGCTCCCCTATGTACTACTTCCTGTCCTATTTGTCCTTCATAGATGGCTGCTGTTCATCCTCCATGGCTCCCAAAATGATAGTTGATTCAATTTCTGAAAGAAAATCCATCTCCTTCAGTGGCTGCATGACCCAACTCTTTGCAGAGCATTTCTTTGGTGGTGCTGAGATCATCCTGCTCACAGTCATGGCCTATGACCGCTATGTGGCCATCTGTAAACCTCTGCATTATATGACCATCATGAGCCAGAGTTTGTGTGGCATGTTAGTAGGGATGGCATGGCTAGGTGGCTTTCTTCATGCCATGATACAGATTGTATCCATTTTCTGGTTACCTTTCTGTGGTCCTAATGTCATTGACCATTTTATTTGTGATTTCTTTCCTTTGCTGAAACTTGCCTGTACTGATACTCACCCCTTTGCTCTCTTTATTGCTGCCAATAGTGGCATGATGTGTGTGCTAATATTCATTATGCTACTTACCTCTTATATTCTCATCTTTTACTCCCTGAAAACACATAACTCAGAAGGGAGGCAAAAAGCCCTCTCTACCTGTGTCTCCCATATTACTGTGGTCATCTTGTTCTTTGTGCCCTGTATATTTGTCTATCTTCGGCCCATGGCCACCTTCCCCATTGATAAAGCCATGGCTATATTTTACACTATGGTAACCCCCATGTTAAACCCACTGATCTATACCCTGAGAAATGCAGAGGTGAAAAGTGCCATGAGGAAGTTATGGAGAGAAAAATTTATCTAGAATACCAAATAACATGCTGTGAAGAGACATTATACAAATCAGAAATTCTGTCAAGGTTTTAGGATTGTATATACAACATTCATCAAAAAGAAGTAAATACTATATGGAGGAAATCACACATTTTGCTGTAATTTTTTCTTTAATGATTATTCATACAACCCTTAGTTTCTCAGTGCTATTGGTTCAGTTTTTTTTTTAATTATGAAATGTACTCACATTTTTATATGTGCCAGTTTCTTGGTCATGTAATATCACCCCTCCCTCCCACCCTAGTACCACCCATCCCTCAATTCTGGAACCATGATCAGATAAGTTCTAAGATTTTCCCTTCCTGCCATGTATTATATGGCTTCCCTAGGATTCCACTCAGCATCTTACCATCTTTATTTCTTTGGAGAACTAAATGATCCTTCCTGCACTATGTCCTCTGGATGTTGTTCCTTCATTAGAACATAACTTCCTTGTGGGTAAAGACTATCTTTTTTTATATCTGTCTGACCAGAACTAGTGCTTGATAAATAATAAGTACCACATAATCTTCTCTGCTTTCCTCTCCCTCTCTCTCTCTCTCTCTCTTTCTCTCTCTCTCTCTCTCTCTCTCTCTCTCTCTCTCTCTCTCTCTCACCCTCACTTATCTCTCTCATATGCTTCTGCCTGACCAAGCTGTGTAGGCTTTATCCCTTACAAGGTCTAAGAATTTACATGAATTTCTCAATAATATAAAAATAGAGTTTACTTAAAAACTGAATTGAGGGTTAAATGTTGTATATGGAAAGAACAATTTGCATTGGGGCATTTATTACCCCAGTAATAGTGGCCATGATAAAGATTTGGATTGATTTATTTCCAAATTTGATTCAATTTCACAGATTATATAAATAAATCTTACTTTTCCTCTCTGTGGTTATAGTGGAAAAAGGGGATGATGGTAAAGAGGGGGCCTCTTCAGATAAACAAGAAGATATTTCTTAAAACCAAGGACAGAATGCCCAAATCCCAAAACTTTTATAAGTAGCCACTACACTAGGAAAATTATCTAGTGTGTTTTCAATATCATTTTCTTCTCTGATCAGGCTGTTAATGAGGCTTTCTATTTTGAAGAAATCAAACAAGCTCATATGTTTGTTTTCAAATATGTATATTTTTTGTGTATTTATATTAAAATATGCATTATATTATATGCATATATTGGAATACATATATGTGTGTGTATATAATCAAAATACATACATATACACATACCCACATACATAGATATATGCAAATATTCTAGATATGATCCTGACATCAGACTTAACTGATACTAAGAATTTCACATTATCAATAAATATTCCTATTTTTCCTCCATTGCAATGGTGCCTTTTCCTTCACCAGTGTCTCCCTGCAGTGATTAACCTTAAAATTCAAAAATAGGTTGATTTCCTACTATGTGCCAATATATACTAGTACCTCCCGCAGACTGAAATGTTAAATGCTATTCCTTCAATTTCATTGTTATTTTTTTAAATATTTCAGTCTAAAAAAAAGAATAAAGAGAAGATTGTCAGTTTACAAAAAACATTAATTACCTACTTTGCATCATGCACTATATACTACACTCTAGAGAAATATGTGAGAAAGAAAGACAGTTCTTTGCTGCAGGAACTTGGAATTTATAGGGATAATACAACACACAGAAACATTATAATATGTAGTAGAGGAGAGGTTTCTGGCATGGGTGCTTAATGGAAAAGGCAAATAGAATGAAGCTGAATGGGAATTAATAAAATAACTTAATCACCTTCTTTAAATGAATGTTTGGGGAGAGCATCTATGCTACTCCCTCAGATTAGAAGAGCATTAGATGAAGTATGGCTTTTGCCATCTTTCAGGACGAAATTCTTGAAAGCATATTGGAGAAGTCCAAAAAAATGCAACCCAGCACTAAGTGAAGACATGGATGGCTTGGGTGCCTCCCTTAAATTAAAGACTTGGAGGAGTTATTTGCTCCTCCCTCCACTCAAATGGTGCTGATGAGGTATGAGTACCACATTTGCTATGATCTTGTAGGATGATGAGGTCCATGATGATGAGTTTCCTGGGGATATGATGGAGAAATCCAAATAGCTCATTGGAATGAGTTTATTTTTCCCATAAAGGGAATTATTACTTGAAGATATAAGTGATTGATTTTCCTGCCAATGATTTTACTTAGAATAAATTGGAACTTATAAATTTTTATGAAGTGATTTGATTTCATGAAGTATTGTTTTACAAGGGCATTTTATTGAACGTCCAATTTCAGTTCATCTAGTTTGATGAATCCCTAAGTTCCAATCTCCAGTTACTACCAGACACCTGTATTTGCATATCCCACGATTACCTTGCAATTAACATATTTAAACATTCTCCCCTTTAGTGTCTTCCTCTGATATTGTTCTCCCAATTTCCTTGAATTAAAATCTTTGAGATATCATTGAATTTCTTTATCAAAATCTAGATAGGTGCCAAGGTCTATTGCTTTTCCCTCTGTAACATTACTGATATCCATGTATCTCTTGCATTACCACCACAACCACTTTACTTGAGGCCCTTTAAGTTTACGTGCAACTGATCATTCATTCAAAAATGGAGTCTTATTCCAAAGTAATACCATTAATGTCAAGAAAAAAATACAGTACTCTCTCTCTCTCTGTCTGAAACAACAACCCCATAGCTTAATGGTGGCAGGCAGTAATTTTACCACCAGTAGCTTGCCCCTTCAATCCACCCTATGTATCCATAATCATATTGATGCTCCCAAACCAGTTTTTACATACATTACCATCCATAAATTTAGTGGCTTCTTTGTGGCAAAATGAGCTATCAACTTAGTTCATGTTTTAAGTCTCAATGCATTCTATTTTTTCATTTTGCACCACACCTGGAATGTGATTCTCTATGAGAATAAATAAATTCTAGCTTTAGTCAACCTTCTCTATATATTGTCACTGAAATGCATAATTCCTATTCCCTTCTTTACATTTTCCATTCAAGAAATATCCTGAAACCTCAAAATAGCCCTTTGAATTTGGCAAGGTCTTATGATCTTATAGATCACACAAGTAAAGATTAGAGAAGTGAAATTATTTGAGGTCACATGTTTCTGAGAGAAGAAGCCAGGTATTCTAGTTCCTAGACTAGTAAGCTTGTCTTTAAATCAATCTAGCTATAATAAGGGGCTTTCTGTTGAGCACGTTATTCAGGTTTCATCTAAGTATACCCCAAAGAACTATTTGTTGGTTTTTTTTGTTTTCCCACTCCCCACACTGAGAGGAAAATGGGTAGAGGGGAAGAGGTGGTAAGTAATAAGGCAAAACTATTTGACCAGAACATTTCATAATGATGAACACCCAATAAGGTCTGGGTCTTGGTATATAGGGTATTATTCTACTGATTATATGTAAGCTCAAAAAGAATTTATTAAGCACCTCTTGTGTAAATATATTTGAATATGTATGTATATATGTACACACATATGCAAATATGTATACATGCATATATAATATAGATAAATACATGTCCGTATAAATTTATCTACACATTATGTTTATTTGTATATATGTATGGATATATATGTTTGTATGTTTACACACAAACACTAATATATGTTTGCATACTCATATATATACATAACCACATATATATATGTGTATGTACTGTGTAAGTATATATGTGTATTGTGTATATACATATATTACACACATATACATACACTATGTTTTTGAGGATGATAAAATATTAAAGAATATTAAGAATATTCATACTTCTCAGAAACCATAACATGAACATTGATAAATAAGGACAAAATATAATGAAAATGATGCAAAGATTTTTTTAAAAGAATGAATGACAACCAGCAAATTTTGAGAAGAATCAAATAAAATATGA
>JAQQSK010017336.1:0-10151 GCA_028658325.1 Potorous gilbertii | reverse complement strand
TAGCATTTCCAATGAGGTGACAAAGAAAGCCTATCCTGAGCTCAAAGAGAGGGGAATGTGTCCAAATATCCCCTAGCAGAATTTCTAACTCCATTTTTTGTTCCCTCACTCAAAAATCTACAATGGCTCCCTGTTTCCCATGGCAAATGACAAATGATCCAGTCTCAGTCAAGCATAGGTTTCTGGTATTCTTAGCCTTCCATATGTTCTAGGGGAACAGAGGAAACATTCAAAGCATATTTTCTTGCAGAATTATCTTTAAATATAAAATGGTGAATTTCATCTTCAACTGCCAGGATTTTAAGCATATGTATTTCCCACTTTAGGGAAGATGAAAAAATATTCATTCATTCTTCATTTAAGAAATGTTTAAATGTAGTTTTGAAAACATGTGTATTTTGCTAGGGACACTTGTTCCTTTTGGAAGGAGGAGGAAAATTCTTACTTCTGTTTTTACCCTAAAGGAATAATAGGAATCTTCCTGAGTTTCCTCTTTGAGATGCTGGTCAGGGTCTTATGACTTCGATCACAGTTTTTTAATGTCTCCATTGCCAGGCTTTCCTCCTGAGCTGGCCAGTCACTGTTGCAAGATTCTTGGGTTTTCTCCCAATATTCTCAAATACCAAGAATCACAAATTTGAAAAAGGCACAGCTTAGTGCAAACCTGTATGCAGGCAGGCCAGCATATGAATATTTGTGCCGTTGCATGGAAAGCATTTGATTATTACTGTGTCTACTGGACACACAGTCGGTGCTTTACCCCAGCATTCCTGAAACACATCTGGGGTGCCTCATTCAGCAATCTAAAGAGCTGACTAGCCTACTTCCAAATGCCTGCTGCTACAGTGGAGGACAAGGCAGCTGGGGTTTTGGCCCAGAGCACTGAATTTAGAGAGAATCCTGATAACACCAGTAATTTTCATCAGGGAAGACAAGAGTTTGACAGAGTGCCTGGAACAAATGCCTTATCTGTCTAGTTGGCAAGACTAATTAATTTAAATAGTAATGATAGTGGGGGGTGGGCATTTCCTCCCACAGCTGCTTTCCCTCCCCATTACTCCCAGTTGCCTCCCTCTGGTGTGTTGCCCTGAATATAAGTAGGAGTACTAGCCCTTGGCACAGAAACTCCTAGTTATGGCTCTGGTTCAAGGACTAGCCTAACTAAGTATAGAGAAGCTCATCATTCAGTCATCCACTACAGAATGGTGGATTTTTCAGTCACAGTCACTCTCAAAGACCATCTATTAGGCTACATAGGGATTATGATCTATGTAAATAGAGGCAACATCTACACTGGGGAAATTACAGATGTTTGAAATATTGTAGTAGAATGTAACTCTTGTGCCACATGAAATATCTCACTAAGTAGCTGGGGTCCTAAGATGCCATCACCATGTAAAATTGTGTGATGGTAATAGACCTAGCCCAGGGAGAGGGAAGGGAGGCGGAAACAAAGGATCTGGCATCCCATGCCCTCTCTGTCACCTATTACATAGGCCTCTAAAGTCTTTCAACATTTCCCCCCACCCTTTATACTATTGTTACACCATACTTTCCAAAACCCCTAAGGGTAGATTTCTCATTACAGTTCAAAGAAGAAGAAGAAGGGCTCAGAAGAGGATAGTCTGATTAGTGCAGACTTCAGTAATATGAGACTGGAGACTACAGGGTTCAGCAACCCAGCTTCCTCCACTGGGAAACTCTTCCCCAAGGTCCATGCTAATCAACCTTCCAGGATCCAAAGCAATGTGAGAAGTAATCCCTATGAGGATCCATATAAACCAAGGTCTTTCCCTGGACGAGATTATTAGGTAAGTATCTGACATTATTGTTTAGCTTTTCAGAGTAAAATATATCCTACGGACGGGGGAGAGACATAGAGACACACACAGAGAGACAGAAAGAGAGAGAGAAATAGAGAGAGAGAATAGGGCCCAGTTGAATGCATTTAATTAGGTGACTTCCTCCTGTCACAGCCTACTGTTTACAGAGCTTTAGTGTGATGCACAAGCTAATTGGTGTTCAGGTTCTAATTAAGAGATATAGGAAATAACTCTGTGAAAGATTTACTGTTACAGAAGTAAGTAAGGTTTATTACCCCCAGCATCACACATGGCCCCCACCCTGGACTCCCCTCCTTTGCTTCAGTGTGAGAGGATGAAGTCCCCTCTTCTTGCCAACACCAGTCCCTCTATTGTGCCCATAATTCCATCCCCTGTCATTAGTTTCAAGAGCTTACCACACTTAAGCTTCCCTTTTATTTCCCTAATTTTCAGCTTTTTCTTCTTCATGACTAATAAACAGGGCCAGATTTCCTCGATTCTTAAAAAGCCTTCACGCTGGTCTCAAGCTCTCATCCTAAATCTCTCCTTCCTTTCCCAGACAAAGTCCAAATTAAACAGAACAGAAACAAATGAAATAAATCTGAACTGTTAAAATCATTGATTTCACCTTTTCACTTCCTACTGACTTCTTCACTCTTGAAATGTAGTCTCCATCCTTAACACTCAACTGAAACTGCCATGTCACCAGTGACCTCTTTGCTAATTAAGACCTGAAGCCTTCATGTTAAGTACATTCTCCCATCTCTCTGTATTTATGTGACATTGCTTTGTTATAGGTTTATTCCTTCCTATGAAGACATTCCTTCTTGGAATCCTTTTCAATTCCTTCCCTCAGGGTCACATTTTCAATATGAGGGCGTACCCCAAGGCTCTCTCTGCTTCAGGTTTTCTCTTGTTGTTCTCATGACCTTCACTGGATTCAACTATCTTTTCTTTGCAGATGACTTCCAGATATATTTCTCCAAGCCTAGTCTCTCTTTCCTGACTTCTGATCTTATGTTTCCAACTGCCTCTTTGATAGCTGCACTTATATGTCCCATCTGTGTCATTGTTCTTCATTCAGTCATGTCTGATTCTTTGGACACCCCAGTCTTCTATCCACCAATTCCCAAAGTCTATGCAAGCTCATTTTCATTGCTTTTCATGACTCTATCCATCCATCTCGTCCTCTAGTGTCTCATCCTTTCATTCTCAATCTTTCTCAACATCAGGGCCTTCTCCTATGAGTCTTGTCTTCTCATTATGTGGCTGAAGTATTTAAGCTTCAGCTTCAGTATTTGTCCTTCCAGTGTAGTCTGAATTAATTCCTTAAGTGTTGACTGTTTTGATCTCCTTGCTGTGCAAGGGACTCTCAGACTTCTTCTCTAGCACCACAATTTGAAAGTGTAGATTCTGCAGATTCAAATTTCCTTATAGTCCAACTCTCACAGTCATACATTATTACTGGAAAAACTACTGACTACATGGACCTTTTTCAAGAAAGTAATGTCTCTGCTTTTTTGTATACTATCCAGATTTGCCATAGCTTTCCTTCAAAGAGCAGGCCTCTTGTAATTTTATGGCTGCACTCACCGTCTCCAGTGATCTCTGAGCCACATTCAGCTTCTCTTGGTTCATAGACCTTCCAGGTTCCTATGCAATATTTATCTTTGCAACATCAGACTTGCCTTTTGTCACCAGACACTTCTGCAGCTGAGCTTCCTTTTTGGCTTCAGCCTATCCATTCATTGTGGAGAGACTTGTAGCTATCCTATGCACTTTTCCAATGATGTGTTGAACAACTTCTGACCGAAGGGGCTCATCTTCTGGTGTCAGATCTTTTTTCATTTTAATACTGTCCATGGGGTCTTCTGAACAAAGATCCCGGAGTGGTTTGCCATTTCCTTCTCCAGTGGATCGCCATTTGTCAGTACTCTCCAGTATAACCGGTCCATCTTGGGTAACCTTTCATGTGCCATGACAAGGCTATGAGCCAGGAGGGGTGTGTGTCCCATAAATTTCTCAAATTCCGCATGTCCAAGAGAGAACTCATTACCTGTGTACCCCTCCCCAACAGCCACACACTCTGTCTCTCTAACTTCCTTATTTCTTTTGAAAGCATGCAGCTATTCTTACAGTTATTCGGGTTTATAAGCTAGGAATTGTCTTCTGTTTCTCAGGCCTTCTCCCATCATTCACTGAGCTGGCAAGTTTTCTCAAATCCATCCTCCTCTTAGTTCCTACCTGAGCCATCATTGTCCAGGCTCTCCCTACCTCCTGCCTGGACAGTTGCAGTAGCCTACTAACAAGGTTCTTTCCTTCGTCAATTCATCCTCTCCATAGCTGTCAAACTGATGTTCTGAAATCACAGGTACCTCTCTATGTTACCTCTACACCCAATGATATTTGTGGATTCTCATTATCTTCAGGAAAAACACAAATTCTTTTCTTTCCTGCCCTTCACATACTGTTTGCTCCAGCCTAACCGACCTCCATGATATTCCCTAAAAACAGTTTATGTCCCAGCTGTGACTTTGCCCAGGGAATCCACCATTCCTGTAACACTCTCCCCTCATTTGTGCTTCTTGGAATGGTAGCTCCTTTTATGACTCAGCTCAGAAGCCACCTCCTCCAAAGGCTCTTCTAATTCCACCCATTCCTCATGTTAGTTATCTCCAGCTATTACTGTGAGATTTATTGATATATGTGTACATGTATGAACATATGTGTGTATGCATTTGTGCGCATGCAGGTATATAAACACATGTGTATATTTATATATGTATACATATATGCATATGTATATATGTATACATAGATTTATATATATGTGTGTATGCATATCCTTTATTGATTTGATCATGAATAAGTTGTATCACCATCATTAAGAATGTAAGCTCCTTGAAGACAGAGATTGTCTGACTTCTGAATTTGTGTCTCCAATGCTAGGCATATAGAAATGTTTATTGATTAATTATTAGAAAGATTCATAGGAGCAGAGATTATGCAGAATTCTTTTATACTACTGGTATATGCAACTGTCACAGACCCTAAATCAGCAGTACTTCCAGACTCCTGATTTCTGGGTACCCTTCCCTCGAAGTCAGACCCCATTAGAAATTGCAATATGTGGGCAGCATGTAGGATCGCTGCAACACATAATGAGAGACTTGGGGCCCTCTGAGTCAAAAGGGGTAAAAGTCACTGAAAGGGAAACTAGGTGGAAAAATACCGTTAGTGCCCTTGTGGTGTCCCCCAGAAAAGTCTTGTACTTCCATTGTACTCAGGAGGAGGCTAGGGGCCAGAAGGAACTTGTGACAGAAGGGATGTGACTTCTCTTGACTCAGGGAGAGAACTGTAAGAGCTGAGAGAAGCCAATTTCTGGCAAACAGAAATTTGAACAAAAATCAAAGCATATGCAGTTATGTCTTTTCTAGGGGTGAATGGAATTAGCTGAACAATATCTTGGCTCTCCCCCTCACTGAAACTACAGCTATCCTAGCCTATCTTATCAGTGGCCTTTATGATCAGGAGTCTTTAGATCATCAACCAGTCAATCAACACACATTTCTTCATTTGAGATTTATTCTTTCAGCCATCCAGCAAATATATACTTCCACCACACGTCTTCTGTAATGTTTCAGGTTTTAAAGGACAGAGGCCTTATCTAATAGAAGCTTGTTACCTCCCCTGGCTTCTGGCACATAGATAACTACTTAATGTCAGATTGAATTATATTTGCTTTCCTTCCCTCCTTCATTTTATTCAGGCTAATTAAAAACCAGAAGCCCACAACCATTCATCAGTGAACTCTGACCCCGATGTTGAGTTCCAGGGTAATCCAACTGACATCTAGTAGAGAAAGTGATGGCACATGAAGAGATGGGATGCAGAGCTTATCTTTGCCTGAGATTCCTACTATTTAGAAGCTGCAACTGGTTGAAATGATTATTGTTTTTTCACTAAATATGCAGAAGTTATTGAGTATTATAAGACTGCTGTTGTTGTTGAAACGAGTATAAAGTCGGGGCACAGTCAGAGTCTGCTGGGGGACCCCTCCTGTGGACACTGCAGAAGTGGGAGTCCTCATCCCATCGTTCCTGTCCCACTTTGACCCACATGGCTCTCTTCTCTTCTGTCAGAAGGTGCTTTTTGGGGACTTGGACTTGATAGTGACAAGTCCATTATGCTGTCTTGGGAATTGCAAGAACATGGGAGGCCATGAGGAGATAGCATGTTGAAAAACCAGATGATGAAAACAACCTTAGTATCTCACTTTTTGTTCATATTATGTCAGATAGACTTCTTCTATATCAGGGGCTCCCAACCTGGGGTCCACATGCACCAAGGAAGTATAAGCAGCTTGCCAAGTAGAGTATAGGGAGTGTGATAAATTATGGCCTTTCAGAATTGAATCTCTATTTTTGTTTTATATGCTTGAACTTTAGATTTTATTTCCTTTCATATTGAATGGGCAGTCTGTGAAGGTTTTTCTTATGAGTATATGCATGGTAAGCTCTAGATTTTATTTCCTTTCATATTGAAAAGGAGATCCCAGAAGCCTTATAGAAAATCAAGGTGTACAGGGATCAAAAAGAAGATGATAGTTCCTTTTTTAGGCTGTCTTTTGTGCTGCAGAACATAATAAAATGTCTTTGCTATGGAGCTTTGGTTCCTACTTCTTTGATATTCCTTGCTACATTTGTGCCTGGTTAAAACTACCACCAAACCCATCTACTCTGGGTGTGCAGTGAGATAAATTCAGTTGATGCACGAGATGTAGTAGGATCAGAAGAAGGAGAGCCTCTAAGTTGCAACCTTAGGACTTTGGAGTCTGCTGCCAGGGAGGAGAAAGAGTAAGATATTCAATAAATGTTTATTAATCACCTACTATGTGCCAGGGATTTGTTAGGCCCTGAAGATATGAAGAAGGCTCTCAAGGAGTTCACAGTCTAAAGTGGGAGACAATATGTAAACGACCATATACAAACAAACTATATATAAGATAAATTAGAAATAATCAATAGAGGGAAGTCCCTAGAATTAAGAAAGATCAGGAAAAGCATTTGGGGTGGAACTTTCCTGAGGTACAAATGCCAGGGGAAAAAGCAAGCCAACTTATAGCTTCTGATTAACTAAGTATCTGTGCTACTAGTTCAAGCGTTTCTCACTGCTGAAATAGTATATATGCTATTAGAGCCCCCTCTGAATTTTGACACTGGGAGAAAGCTCCAATTGCCTTACCCTAGTAACTGTTCTGAAACCTATCCATTCATTACTTTGCTTCAGGAAGTAAAGAACTTGTTCTAAGTTAATTATGAAATGGAAACACTGTGTGTTTGTGCATTAAAATGTTTCTAACGCAGAATGCTGGTTCCTGTTTTGAACTTGGGTATTGCACATATCACCTTACTTTAAGCCACAAAACCAAGTTAGAAATTTAAAGAAAACCCCACAGTAACTCCTTTCCCCCCCCTAATTTCCATAAACAATTACCAAGCACCTCTGAGGCATGCTCTTCTTCAACCACTAGGCTTCCCTAGTACAGACAAGAATAATGTTCAGGACAGGTGGAATTTAAATTTGAAAACTGCATGTAGGTGATAGGTGAGACTTGAATAGGTACAACATTAACAAAAATGCTTCAGGTGTATATATCCTCTGGATGAAATGAGAGGAGCCTTTCCGGGTTGTAGAAAAACACCGTTTTGAAACAAGTGTGAAAAAGTGTTGAGTCAATGGAGGAAGTGTTCCATCTGACACAGAAAGTGATCCACCTGGCTTTGCTTTCTTCAAGAGTTTAGCTCATTGGCTAGGTAGTTATCTCGAATTTCATCCACTCTCAGTTGCTAAAGAGCACTGACACTTGCCTTTGGTTCTATAGATTATGTCAGAGGCAAGACTCTAACAAAGCATTTCCTGGCTCCAGGGTGAACTTTATCCAATTCCAGCTTGGGTCTAAAAGGCTTTAAGTGGTATAACTTTGAGCTGTGATTGGCTAAGATGATAAAATAAGGTAATAGTCAATGGTGGATAGTTTATGGAAAGATGGGCACATGAATATACTGTTGGAGGATCTGTGAATAATGGATCTGGACATTCTGGAAAATTGGAAGTATGCTAAGGACATGATTAAAATATATGTATCATTTAACCCAGAGATCTTTCTGCTAGGCACATAGTCTAAGGGTTATCAATAGAAAAGATAGAAAGATCCCATATGTACCAAATGATTTATAGCAACATTTTTTTTTTGGTGGAAGTAAAAACTGGAAACAAATTGTTCATTGCTAGGCAATGGTGATACAAATTGTGGTACAAGAATGTAACAATATTACTGTTCTGTAAGATATAATGAGTATGACAAATATAGAGAAACATGGAAAGGCTTAAATAAACTGATACAAAAGAGAAGTAAGCAAAACCAGAAAATATTATACACAATATCCACAGTAATATGTAGTGAATGATACATTGGGCTCACTCTCCCAGAGCAATCATGGCTACATTGCTCCCTCAAGATTCTAAGAGTACTCCTGAAGTATGGGGAGTGTCTTTCTTTACAGATGGTTCCAGATTGTCTTCTAGTGTGATTAGGGCCCTAGTTCCATTTAACCCACAATTAGCTCTTACACTAAGGCATTTACTTCCAGGAAACTAAGAACAGAAAAACAAATATTCTTCCCCCTCCGAAAATAACACCTGGGTATAAATATTCTCCTACATTATCTCTGCCCCTGAAGAGTGAGCTGAGACTTAATTTAGTTCCTATAAAGCATTTGCCCTACCAAGTTCACTTCTAAATGAAGCATAGCTGATAACTGGATGGATCTACATCTTTGCTGCTGCTGCACTGAACAGCAAAGGTCAATCAAAACTTTGCTTCAACGTTTAAATTCGGGCAAATCTCAATATGGCTTCTGACTCCAAGACTTCTGGTTTTCAAAGCTCACAGTATCAGAGACATCTCTAATAATTTCCACCTAATGTTAGGAAGAATAAGACCCAACATTGACAAAAGCAACAGCAGAGACCTGTACTTGACAGAGTCCTTGCCTTTTATTTGAACATGCCAGGCAGGAAAAAGCCAGAATCAACAGACTAGCCTTGGCTGACCAGTGTTTTTGAATGTTCCCTAGTTGTGGTTACCCTGCCAATCAATAATCTATCTCATGAAGTTACATGAAAGAACCAACCCTCCCCTATCCCATTACAAAAAAGAAAAAAAAATAAGATGCTGGGTAACTATTATGACCAAACTTGACCTTGAAGAAGAGATATGTACCTCTCTTTGTAGAAATGGAGGGGGGGGCGGAGCCAAAATGGCGGAGTAGAAAGACTCACATATGCTAGCTCCAAACCCACAGCCCATGGATTTCCTCTAAAAAGAACTCCCAACAAATTCTGGAACAGTGGAAGCCATACAGCAACACAATGAAGGAGATTTCTGTTCCAGAGAGCCCTGAAAAACCAATCCCAAAGGTCCGTAGTGCACTGAACAGGAGCGGAGCCCAGCTCTGCCCTGGCCACTCGGCACTGAGAGGAACAAGCAGATCCAAGCAGGCTTCAGGGATGGAATCTATAACAGCAGCGAAAGTCCCTCCACCCACAGACGCACAGGTCAGTGAGAAAGATGTCTGGACAGGCTGAGAGGGGAGCAGGGTGTCTCCATGACTCAGACCCCCTGGGGAGGCAGTGGCAGAGGCAGCGGGCGGCCAGAGGCTCCCAGAGCAGGCAGGAGCTCAGCAGGAGCTCCATTACAGGAAGGTCTCTGCATAAACCCCCTGAGGAAATTGAGCCTGGGAGGCGGCCCTGCCCCTACCTGAGAACCTGATTTAATCTTACCCTGAATAGCAGCTGGGCCAGCCACTGAAAGCCCTGAGGCTGGGGAGCAGCATTTGAGTCTCAGACCCCAAGTACTAGCTGGGCGGATCTAGAGGTGAGGCGGGGGTGGAGAGGAATCACAGAAGTCAAGTAACTGGCTGGGAAAATGTCCAGAAAAGGGAAAAAAAAATAAGACCATACAAGGTTACTTTCTTGGTGACCAGATGATTCCCCCTTCCTTTCTGATGAGGAAGAACAATGCTTACCATCAGGGAAATAAATAGGAGCCAAGGCCTCTGTATCCCAAACATCTGAAAGAGATATCCAATGGGCTCAGGCCATGGAAGAGCTCAAAAAGGATTTTGAAAAGCAAGTTAGACAGGTGGAGGAAAAACTGGGAAAAGAAATGAGAGAGATGTAAGAAAAGCATGAAAAACGGGTCAATACCTTAATAAAGGAGACCCAAAAAAATGCTGAAGAAAATAACACCTTGAAAAATAGGCT
>JAQQSK010017335.1:0-10151 GCA_028658325.1 Potorous gilbertii | reverse complement strand
CTGGACACCATTTCACAGCTCTATCAAGAGCTTAACAAAGGGATCCATGCCTAAGGAGAATGTCATCAATACTTCATAAAGGAGAGGAAGAGACTTCTAGCAACCAGTAATTGTGAGCTGCCCCTTTGTCACATGAATTCTCTAATTCTGAACCCAATTCTCACTGTATGTAATACTAGGAAAGTGTGTCATGGATCATTGAAAGGATGTTTTATACCCTGTATAAAGCATTATCAATTGCCACAAGAATTTTTAAAAAATAACTTTTTATAATTTTATAATAATTTACTATTACTTCTCTATTTGTACAAATGCATTTTCTTTTTTTAAATTTTATTTTTTTAATTTATGGAATAAAGCATTTCTATAAAAGCATAATAAGAAAAGATGATTGCACATGAAACTGCAGATCCACTATGTACAAGCAGATATTATAATTTTACTCTGAATATCATTCTACTTCCTCTAGTAAGTACAAATGAACTGTCAGTTGATACAGTTTGATCCTTTGAGTTATTCTTAAATTTCAGGTCCTTAACTGATAATCTGGAGAAGCACATTAGTGGAGGCTCATGTGCAAAAAAGAAAAAGTGTGTGTGTGTGTGTGTGTGTGTGTGTGTATGTGTATATACATACAAACACATATACCTAGGAGGTAGAAGTCTATTCAGGAACCTATGTGACCCAGATAGATAACAGTAGAGACAACAATCCCAGCCAAAAGGACACCATTAGATGGAGTCCGGCCTTGTTCTTAAGTCCAAACAAAGGAACTCAGGCTGGAAAGGTAATCAAGCAGAAGAGACAGACCGAACATTAATAGATCCAGAGATGTTCAAAAATTGAACCAAGAAGGAATGTATAACTCCATAAAAACTGCAAGTAGTGATTAAAAGAAAAAAATGGATTTCCCACAAGGATTACATGAATACATAGCAAAAATTAAACAAGTGATTAAAAAAAGTGAAAGAAAAACTCTAGAGGAAAGACTTGGAAAGGAAATGCTTTAAACAGAAAGTAGTAAGCCTTACCCAAGTAATTAATTCCTTGAAAATGAGAAAAAAAACAGACCAAAATGAAGGACTGCATGAGATAATAAGAAATATTAGAACAAAATCAATAGATTGAAAAATATAAAGAAAAAAACTAAGGTATCTATTGTCCAAAACAATTGGAAAACAAGTCAAGAAGAGTTCATCTGAGTCATCAAATTCTTTGAAAACTACAATTTTTAAAATTGCCTAGATATTACATTTCAAGAAATCATAAATGAAAACGTTCCAAATCTATTAGAACCAGAAAGCAAAATGAAAAATACAAAGAATACACCCACTGTGTCCTGTAAGAAACTGCAAAAGATAAAAATCTCAGAAATGTAATAGTCAAAATCAAAAAATTCCACAAAGAAAAGTATATCAAGTAGCCAGAAAGAAAAAATTCTAACACCAAGAGACCATAGGGTCCCACAAAGCCTAGCAGCTTCTATTATAGTGAAAGATCTTGAAATAAAATATTCCAGTAGGCAAAATATAATGGCTATAACCCAGAATAATTTACCCTGAAAAACTGAGTAAAGTCCTACAGGAAAAAATGGAATTGGAATAGAGCATTTTAAAGAATTTCTGATAAAAACAATGCTAACTGGGGTCATTGAAATGCAAACTCAAAAACGCAAGAGAAACTTATGAAGGCAATTGTATTTGAGCAATTCAAAAGGTCTGTATAATGATGAAGGGCTACCATTCTAGTAGAAGAAACAAGTGTCCCTTTAAAACTTTAACGCCTTCAAAAGGTATTGAGGGAGTTAAGTAGGAGGTGACATATTTGTTCATTTCTGAAGGTTTTAAAAGGAAAGAAAAGGGATGGCAAAAAAGATGTAAAAAGAATGAAACAAGTAGATGCACTTTGAAATTTCTCGTAGCTGGACTGTGTAAGATGTTGTATAAACAGAAAAGAGTGAGAGAAAGAAACATGAGACAAAACCTCAATCTATCTGAAATCTACAAAGAGTTGCACACAGAGTTTGATGTAAAAATACAGTAAATGCAATAGGAAAATGATCAAGTATAGGCAGACAACTGAATAAGGGGCACAGTAACACTGTGGAAGGAATAGTTCCAAGTGAAACAAGCTTCCTGATCCCAACGAGGAGAATAAAAGGAAAAAGAAAAATAAAAAACTGCAAACTAAAAGTGCACTAATCAATTAGGGAATGGTTGAACCCATTGTGGTATATGAATATAAAGGAATATTATTGAATAGTAAGAAATGACAGGACTATTTCATAGAATCCTCAGAAGCAGAAACTGATGCAGAGTCAAGAATGAAGAATGACGAGAACACTGTATACAGTGACCGTGGAACAATCTTGTAAACAACCTTGAAAGACTTAAGAACTTTTGTCAAAGCAATGACCAACTATTTCCCTAGAGCATCAATGATGGAGCATGTTACCTACCTCCTGTCAGAGAACTGATGGATTCAAGGTCTGGGGGAAGACATTCATTTTTGGACATAACTACCCTATAGATTTGTTTTGCTTGAGTGGGTTTATTCTTTACAAGGTGATTCCCGAGCCCCGAGCCCCGCATTCATATGGGAGTAGATGTAGGAGAGGGGAGTATCAAGACTGGTGTGGAAGAAAGATGGCATTGAAACACTTAAAAACTCACAAAGTAGTATAGCAGGTAGTTCAGAAGTGATCACAAACAAACATTAGAGTTTTGAAAGTGATGTGTTTTATACTTTCAATCAAAAGCAAGACGTAGGGAATAGATGCATAAATACAATCTTTTTTGCAACTTACTTTATATGTGAAAACGTCATTTGTTAAGTTTCGAATAATTTTTAAGGGAGGTTATTATACTGATGAAATAAATTAGGATTCAATGTAAAGCCAAAATAATAGGAAACCATGTCTGATGAAACACAGTTAACTGGAATTTGAGGGGGGTTTTCCCCCTGTAAGCCAATAAACCTTCAGGAGGATTCCATAAACCCCTGCTTCTTGTCAGATAGTAATTGGAACTGAACCTACCTTGAGGGATTAAATGAGAAAATCTATAAAGTGGTTGGTCTCCTCAGAGAAAAGTACTCTCTCTAGAGGGTAAAATGACATAAAATGACATTCCAATTAATTCTTCCCCATTCGGGGCCATCTCATTGTCTACTGGGCAGACTTTTTCTCCCTCTATTTGGGTGAGCAGGGAGAAGGAATTGCAATGACTTTCAAATCTTGGACTACATTTTTTTTTAAGTTCCCCTGAGAGAAAGATGAGCGATAGTAATTATAAGTGAAAATGAGGTAGAGATTTTCTGTCTGTGGGTTTTATATTAGCACAACTAATCTGTGGAGTTTTTTAAGTTCTGAATGATGAATACCTTAATTCAGTTGCCAAGTGGTTTCTCTACCCATCGTTTCAATGGGTTGTCTTAGCAACAGATGTCTTTTTCTTTCTTTTTGCTACCAGATGCTGATGACTTTCTCTTTAATGCACACTTCCCTATTCTATGTCCTATGCTGGGATATAGAATCTTAGAGTGATAGGATCTCAGAGTTGGAAGGGACATCAGATCTAAATTGTACCTGAGTAGGAATATATCTATCACCTACTACTAAATGGAATACTTTGAGTGATGTGAAATTCATTAGCTCCCAAGGCAACCCATTTCATTTTTTATACTTCTCATTGTTATGAAGTTCTTTATAGCATGCCAAAATATGTCTAATAGTAACTTCTACCTACTGCTTCTAATCCTGTTCCACAGGATCAAGTTAAAGGAGGGACTGGTAATGAGATGATGCAGTGGATAGAGCACTAACTCAGGACTTCAAATATGGTTTCAGACACTTACTAACCATGTGAACCTGGCAAGTCTATTAACTTTGTTTGTCTCTCCCCCTCCCCCCCAAAAAAGATGGGGAAGACTTCTAATTTCTCTTTCAAATGTTTCTTCTAATATGTGAAGATAAATACCATGCCCCCTAAGTATTCTGTTCTTCAGGTTATTAAAGCCTTCGTTCCTTCCTCTCACCAACCTTATCACTACTTTCAGATGTTCCTACACTTGCTAGTTTCCTTCCTAAAACATGAGATTGGATGAGCATTTTTCCCTGCCATACTGCAGTGTTGTCTCATGCAGACCTTACATAATCTTCCAAAAAAAAAAATCCAGCCCTTTGTCATATGACTTACTGTCTGCTTATGTCTCTCCTATCCTATATTTGTGCTGTTTGTTTTTTGAACCCAAATGTAGAATTGGGAATGGGGATTAGACTTGGCCCTCTTGTCCAAAGGGCCAAATAAGGAGCAGAGGGTGAAATTTACAAAGATTATTTAGGAGGGATGACCTTTGTATGTGTTGAAGAGAAGGTTCTTAGTTAGCTGTAAGTTGTACTGGATTGCCTCTGAACTACATTCCAACTCTGAGAGTCTGTGAATTTTCCTTTTTTTTCTAATAAACTTCATCTTACTATCCCAGTGTTCTGACCTATGAGGGTATTTAGGGATCAAAATTCTTTCATCATTGTATTAGCCATAAATCTTGCATTTATGGTATTCTCTTGAAATCACTCCACCTGTGCCATCATACAAGTCATCAAAAAAAATTTTTTAAATACTGGATTTGAGTTCAGAAGACCCACTTACTGTATGACTTAGAGAATGCCACTTAACATCTCTGGGTCTCAGGTCTTTATTGAATTATATTACTTATAAAGTCCCATCTAGCTCTAGATCTATAATCCTGTGATCCAAATAAGGCCAGGGACTAGATCCTATGACATTTTATTAGACACTGCCATAGAGTTTGGTTTAATTTTTGATTTAATTTGATCTAATTCTTAACATTTGGAGCATTGTTTGATCAGTTTTGAACTCACCTAATCCTATTATTTTAAAATCTTATTTTCTCCATCTGGAAATACTGTAGTATTCTCTACATAAATAGAAAAGTTTAAAAGAAGAATGGTTTTGAAGGGGAAATACAAATGAGTTATTCTTTGGACACATTGAGTCTGAGAGGTTTGTGGTATGTCCAGTTTAAATACCCAATAGGTGGTTGGTGATATAGGGCTGAAGCTCAATAGAAAGCTTGTGGTTGGATATATAGGTTTGTAAGTCCAGAGATAATAAAGTAAACCTATGGAAACTGATAAACTCATCAAGTGAGAGGGCAGAAAAGAGGAGAGGCAAGGATAGAGCCTTGGAGGATGGTATGGATGATGAAACAGCAAAAAAGATTAAAAAGGAGTAGCCATACAAGTAGGAGGCAAACCTGGAGAAAGTAGTGTTATGAAAATCAAGAAGAAAGTATCCACTCCAGCTAGTCGCCTTTGTTTCTGCTTGTTTCCATTCAGGTCCTGCTCAATAAATATGTACAAAACTCTTTTATCAGAAGACTTTGACACATAGAGATCAAGCTTTATTATTCCTGATATTGCCCTGTGCTTATTATGTCCTTTGCTGAGCATTATATCCCAGTGATCTCTTTAGGTCCTGGGATCTGAATTCATAAGTGCTCATTTCTTGGACCCTTAACTGGGATCCTTGCTTGTTTTTCCCCAGTCTTGCAAATCTAACTTCCTAATCTCTGCAACCTGAACACTTCATCCCAAATATCTTGTCTGCTTCAAGCTGCAATACCTATATATTTTTCCTTCCTCACCTTTACTGAGTTTCCAGGTCTTGATTGATGAACCTTTCCAACTTATGAGACCCTTTCTTGTTTAACCAAACTTCTGGCCATGGTCCTGGACCCCTTTTCTGTCTTGATTTCTGTCCAGTTCTAGACATAGCTTTAAAAGCTGGCATTCGAAGAATGTTCTGTAACTTCCATGCTTCTATCAGTAGCTAACTTCTGTTCCTGTAGCAACAATTAACCAAGTGCCCTAAAAAAAGACCAAGCACACCTCGTTAGTCTTCAAGATTCATGGTGTTACCTGTGAAATGACATCACCACTAAATCCATGTGTATTGCTTGTTAACAGATTTAAAAACTATAGTGACTACTTTAACTTTCTTGACTTAGTCACTGTAAATGAACTACAACTTTCCCTACCTCATATATATACAAATCCAACTCAGTTTAAAAATTAGAAGATTCAACATTTTTAAAACAAAATTTCTCCTGCAAAAACAACAAAAAAAAACAAGATTAAAAAGTCCATTTCCAGATTCTGCTCCACAAAGATCCCCGTCTCTTTAGGAAGGGAGCTACTTACAAAAGAAAAGACTAAAATATGTATAGTTATAGAAGAATATTTGATCCTATTGTTCACTCATTTACTCTGATCGTAGTATAATGGGTAGAGTCCCAGTGTTAGGCTCAATAAAGCCTGGCTTCAAGTCTTGTCTCAGATGTTTGCTGTCTGTGTGACTTTCAGCAGAATCACTGAAATTTTATCAGGCTTGCTTGGTTTCTTCAGCTACAATTGGATGATATCCATAGCAATTACTTCACAGGGTTGTTGTGAGGATAGAATGAGAAATAGATAAAAGGAAATAAGACTACAGCTTATGATGTAGAGAGAAGCAGTTTAGCTTTCTGAAAGGTTTAGTTTTGTTTTCTTTTGATACCTATC
This sequence comes from Potorous gilbertii, assembly GCA_028658325.1. Classification (NCBI taxonomy): domain Eukaryota; kingdom Metazoa; phylum Chordata; class Mammalia; order Diprotodontia; family Potoroidae; genus Potorous; species Potorous gilbertii. The sequence goes on along the minus strand of JAQQSK010017335.1, from coordinate 3,568 downwards.
TTCTATGGTGTTTTTTGGCCCCATCAAGTAGAAGCTTTTATTAAAGGTAGATTTCTGCCTGTCAAGGAGAGCTGGAGCTCACTGAAATCATAAATTGTTCATTCCCTAGACTCTTTTCATATAAATCATTAGACCTTGGCCTTCCGTGAGAATTGCATTACATGCTATCAAATGACAGTATAAATCATACAGAAAAACAAGCCCAGTGGTTATAGATCAATTGCCTGGGGTTGATATTATAAGTCATTTTTACTTACATCTTTTATTAAGAATGACAGAGATTGAAAACCAAAGGAATTTCATCTGGGTTGTACAGCATAGGTAAACAGATTTGCTTTAACTTGAATATTTCATTGTACCTAATCATTTGTTTGAAAGGTTATAGTTTGTGGGATGTTCAAGGTTTTTATCACAACCCTAGTAGAACCCAGTTAATGGGTTCCCAAGAGTCAAGGACAGGCAGGCAAATCTTCTGCAGCAGCTAATGTGGTTTCCTATTGACCCTTAGCACTGGGGCTTCCTTCCTCATGGTAAAGCCCTCTTAGGTCCCCCAGTCTACCTGGATGAGGACCTAATGGTTCCTCTGAAGAAGTAAACCTTAGAAAAATGTTTTCCTAAGAGTAAGAAAACTCACAGTGGCCTTTACCTGTGAATTACCTCTTACCTTACCCCCCAACGCTTCTTTAGTTCATAGGACAACAAAAGACCATCTTCTTGATACTGGTAATAGGTGGAATAGTTGTTTTAGGAAGGTGGCTCCTGGGTATTTGTAATGAAGTACAGAATGTAATATATGAAAGTGGAGAGAGATTAGTTTAATATGTCTGTATGGAAGAAGAGAGAGTGCTGGCAGTTTTCAGGTGAGGATTCCAGGGCAAATTGAGGATACATCTGGGATATTCAAAGCACATCTCACCAGAGGGGTTAGGATGACTGGGGCCTAAAATAAACTTAGATTTGAGAATCATGAAAGTGTTTGAGACTTAAGGTAACCTGAGAAAGTGGGTGTCTCCCACATAAATTCAGTTGGCAAAATTGAGTGCCTTATGGGTCGCCACAATCCCGCAGAGTGTGACATTTGAGGATGATAAAGTTTTTACATGCATGAAAAATTCAAATAAGGGAGAAGCCTTATAAATATGATCCACATAGTAAAAGAATTGATCAGAAAGCTCATCTGGCAAGTCATCAGAGCATCCAGAAATGGAATAACCCCTCCAAGGGCAATTAGTGTGGTAAAGGGCTAATTCAGAGAAAAGCACTGAACATTCATAAGGGAGTTTATTCAGGAGAGAAATAAAACATGTAATGAGAGTGGGAGAGGATTCAGCCTGTACTCACATTTTTAAAGACATCAGAAAGTACTGTTTGTGTGGTATATCATTGACACAATTTGGAGCCCCTAATAAAAAAACAACAACCAAGCATTTAAACATAGGTGTGAGTAGGTATATGTCAGGAGGCTTTAGTAAAATTACCAAAAGCCTACTTTAGATGAATCTCTTTAATATACTTTACCCAAATCCTTATCCCCATCACTCTCCATCATCATCATTATCATCTGTAAACACATTTATTCAGCACTTCTCATGAATAGGTTCTAAGTTCTGAAGCTACAAAAGATTTCCCGTCCCTCTCCACCAAGGGACTATAATCTAATTAGGAATCGCTGAAACTCAAAAATTATTTTTTTAAAAAAGTTAAAATTGTTTTTACATGTAATTGAGAAAAATAAAATAACAAGTTTCTTTTAAAAAAGAATAAAAGGATCTCTTTGGTGAGTATGTGAGTGATAAAGACTCTCAGTGCTGTAAGAATTCAGAGGAAGGAACTGAGAGCTGTGAGAACTAGAGAGGTATTAAAGGAAGAAGAGTGATTCCTTAAAATAGTCTGTGGATCTGTAACCTCCCTGATGCGCATGTTCCCTCCAATGATGAAGATTATAACCCATCCATCCTATACTATTCTTGTTCAAGTTCTTCCCTTAATTTGCCACATGGGGTCATCCACTCCCACAATGTTCTGGGGGCCTTTCTTGCTTTCTACTGATATCACAAGGAGACCAATAGAGCATCCCTAGCCCTCCTCACATGGTGAACCCCTCTCCTTTTTTGATCATGCAGGACTTCAAAGACTTCCTTTACTTGTTTTTTTTTTCATAATTCCTTATTTGTTATGTGTTGCAATCTACTATGTGTTGTAGTCTGTTCACATCTGCCATGTATCTCTCTGATGTCCTCTGAGGAATTCTTGGGTTTTTTTTTTAAATTCCAGAGACTGTTGTGTTCCATGTCTCATAGCTATACAATAACATAGACTGAACATTGGTATCAAAAAGATGGGCCTTTGTTTCTTGGAAAAGTTGGGGAGCTTTGTAATTTTTAAAGGCAATCCAGTCCATTCCCTTCCTAAATTATTACCTCATATCATAGTTTTGAAGCACTTTGCATATCCTCACAGAAACCCTGTGATATGGATTCTGTTATAAATCATTTTATAGATGAGAAAACTGAGGCTGAAGGAAGTTAAGTGACTTTCCTAAGGTGACACAACTAATAAGTATCTGAGGCAGGGTTAGAACTTGGGTCTTCTTGATTTTTGAGCTCACTTAGTCGTGGGGCCACTATGTGTATGAATATATGAGTATGTGTGTATGTGTGTATATGTATACATGTGCATATATGTGTATATAACTATCCCCAGATGCATATCTGTGTGTATATCTATAGATATAATATCCCTCTGATTGTCATATTCCAAATAACAGGCACTCTTTATTCACTTGGTTTTTCCTATTTGGATGCTTAAGCTATAAACTCTTGGGGAGTTGCAAGCTTTGTCTAGGAGACTTTGCAATATTCTGGGCCTGGATACAACCAGCAAATGTCATCAGCAAACAGGAGTATCGGAAAGGTCTCACTCTTTATAGGAAATTCCTCCTCAACTTGACTCTACTTTGGATCCTTTCCAGTTTTGGAACCAAGTCAAGTCAATGAGCATTTATTAAGTGCCTACTATGTGCCAATCACTGCTTTGGAGAGCATACACCTCCCTATTTTAAGTTTCACCTAGTATTTATGACTAAAGGTTTATCAGGTAATGTAATTTCTGTCAGATCTTTCAAATAAAGAATAAGTTATACCTGCTTCCTTCACTTTATTACTAACCCCTCATTTCTCAACCCTATACAATTTGAATTTCATCCTTGTCTTTTTCTATCAAGGTCTCCAGTGACTTAAGTGCAAAAATATAATGAAGACATTTTCCAAGTTCTGATTCTTCTTGGTCATTTTACAGCTTTTAACATTGTGGACCACTTCTTTCTTTTTATTCCTTAGTTGCTGCAATATTGTGGTCACTGATTTTCCTCTTCTCCATCTGACCTCTCCTTCACTGCTTCTAAGTTTATATATCCCCCAAGATTTTGTTCTCAGTCCTCTTTTTACAAAAAAATGTATACATTTTTCCCTTGAAGAGCTCATTCCCTCGAAGACGCACATAGCTTCAGTTATTGCCTTTAGGTATGGATGACACTAGAATCTCTCTCTGATCTTTCTTAGGAGTTTCT
>JAQQSK010017334.1:0-10152 GCA_028658325.1 Potorous gilbertii | reverse complement strand
GTCAACTGGAGAGAGGCCTCCAAAATTGCATTGAATTTAGAGTGATGATGTGGTGCTGCCCCAGATTAGGGTTATATGGTGATTCCAAAAATGAATTCCCTGGTTTCCTTTTTTATACTGGAAAAGTACTATGTCTGACATGTCAGAGGTGCTCCTCCTTCTCAGGTATTGTGGGATAGAAATTGATGGGAAATTACCTATTTTCTCCTATTTTTACTTCCAAATCTATGCTATCAGAATGGGATTTTTCCTGATTTACCCAAAGTTAGCTTAGCAAGTGACCTGTGTAGGATCTTATCTATGATATCAGATTTTGTATGATTCTCCGATCCTGGACAGGCACCTTATTATAGGAAAAAGAGGGACACGTTCTTGGCTGATTTTAGGAGGCAAAAGTAAGAAGGAAAATAGAATTATCACTTACAAGTTATAAATCAATGGATATAGGCATTTACCTTCTCCAGGAATTTTGTTTTTTAAATTATCTGGCAAAAGCCTGGAATCTGACTTTGGGCTATTCTATCAAAACATCAAAAAAATAAAACCCCTGAGGGATATGCTTATGGAAAAAATTTCTTGAAATTCTAAATGCAAAATACTGACAAACTCCATGAAGTACAGATGGGAAGAGATGGAGAATAAACTTACATTATCAATGATTCCAACAAGAGGGTAAAGGTCTTATTACCATATTGATAAGTAATTATTACTATATTTATTAATATAGCTATAATTAATAATAATATTTATATTAAATAAATGTATTTTATTGATATAAAATATAAATAATATTGATATAAAATATAAATGTATTTTATTGATATAAAATACAAATAATATTGATATAAAATATAAATAAAATAGGTTTATAATTAGTAATAATTAATAATGTATTCATGTGCACAGAAAGGAAGTATGACATAATGGATAGCAAGTAGATCTTGGATTAAGGAAGACCTGAGTTTAAATCTCAACTCTGACGTCCTGTGTAGCCCTGGGAAATCTACCTACCTACAAAGTATTCTGGTCTAAAAAGTATCTAAGATTAAAAACTTCAGAGAACAGATTAGTATTTGTACAGTGAGTTTCCTAACATGAAAGTTTCTTGTATCAATGAAAAGCAGGTGTAGTGTTGTCTCTATCTCTATAAATGTGTTGCTTTATGTACATATTCTTTAGCCAATATCATTTCACAGAGTGAGAATGGATAACGTTTGCAATTTCAAAAAATTCTAAAAGTGTAAACATATCCTTACATGTATAAAAGGAATAAAGAACTCTACCTGCCAAATAATAGGGAAGGTATTGATGCAGTTACAATTTTATTTTCCTTGCAATAGTCCTCTAATTTTGGCAGAGAGAAAATGCAGAGATGCCCAGATAAATGAAGTATCCTATCCTTACTACATCATGCTTTTGCCACACTTGTGATCTTTTTCCTCAACTACTCACCTAGCTGTATCCTCTTTCTGTCCAAGTGTCCTGTTGTGGACACCAATTTTCTTCCTAAATGGTTCTCTATCATTCTCTGCCATTCTGTTTCCTGGATTTTCTCATGTGAGTATATTTTATTAATCATAATATTGATGTACTTGCATTTACTTATCACATTTCTTTTGAATAAGATATACTATTCAGAATCATAGTTCAGTCATGTGATACACCCCACCATGTTGCTTTGTTGCCTGTGAAGTCAAACTTTCCTCCAGGGTTCATAAAGACCCTGATTCCTCATTTATTGATTAGATCTAGGGCATCTGTATATAGCTATGTATGATCAAGCCATCTAAAATTGACTCTTTTCATGGATTGTACCTCTTGTGACTTTTGGGATGTCTCAGCTACTATTCTTTTCCCAGCATTGTAGTTATTTTCTGTAGTACCTAGATTGGAGTCAGGGACAAACAACAGAAATTACAAAGAAAAATTTAGAAGTAATGAAGAGGGGAAAAACATACAACTTCTTAACAATTATACAAAAGTGGAACGAGCTGATAGGAAGTAGTGGATGTACCTAGGAAGTGTTTAATGGAACCAGCTCACCAGAACTAATTATTAACTTTGTAGCACAAAATTAAAATAATGCAGTTTGTCATACATACTTGGGGTGGTATAAGGGAAGATTGCCAATTGTCAAACATTTATCATGACCTCCCCTGAAGTAACATCACTGGAGGTCTTCAAGAAAATTTTAAACAACTGCGTGTTAGGTAACTTTCAAAAGGATATTCTCAAAAAGAAGGCTTCTGTAGTTCCTTGAAATTTTAATATTTAGAGATTGTAAGTACTTTAGAAATTGTAATAGCTACATATTTGAAAGCCTGGAAAAATATTATCACAATAAAAAGTGATAGCTGTTGCATTGATGTCAACTGAGGCAGAATACATGTATGTGCAGCCATTTGCATTGGTTACGTGCCTACTGACTACTATTGCACATAATCATTATAGGGAACAATATGAAGTCTATAAGATTAGCACAAGTTCAAAGAATCAACCTACATACAAAGATTATTGCTGTTAAATATAACCTTTTAAGATACCTGGAGTAGCAGGTAATTATCAACATCTCTTATTTGCCATTAGATGAAATCATCACAACTATACTCTTTAAGCAAGTGCCTGGAGGAGAGTATAGGAACTTCTGACAGAAATAAATAGCATCTTGGAAAACACATTGTTGAGAAAACCTGCTCAAGAAGCAAAAATTCAGACACAGTCTATAGAAAAGCTTCATTATTAAAGGCTAGTTCAATACAAAACTTCCTCCAGCGACTAGGTGGACCTGCAATCTATCATCGTATCCAAATGAGTGGCTTGTAATTCTTTTTTTTAATTCACTTTTGCTGTAATATAATTTTCTGTTTCTTCTGTGCAACATTATATCTCTCCTTTCCAAAATATTGAGAAGCTCTGAGTGAACAGCTTGATTGTTTAAAACACTGATATGTCAGGAAATGTTACAAGTTGAGCATCTTGTTTTCATCTTAACGAAACAAAGAAATCAGAATTAGTGGCATATTGATCTCTCTGTAGTCACCATAAAGCAGAGAATTAGGTGATGCTGGACTCACTAGAGAGAGCTAGGGGGTACAATGGATAGAGTGCGGATATTTAGTATTGGTACAACTCTGGGCAAATCACTTAAACTCTCCCTACCTCAATTTCTCAAGGATCAAATGAGTTAATATCTGTAAAGTGCTATGCAAATTTTAAGGTACTGTATCAAAGCTAGCTACTATTGTTATTAGTTTTCAACTTGGAAATTTGCACTTTGTTCAATCAATAAAGAGAATCATGAATTGTGGAATCCCAGATTGCTTAGTGAGAAAGGACTTCTGTAGGAATCGAGTTCAGTCTTTGCCTCAGTAGAAATACACTCAATGTCACCTCTAAAAATGATTATCTAGCTTCCCCTTAAACACATCCAGTGATCAGGGATTTAACCCTTGAAGCACATGATTCTACTCATATACTTTAAATCATTACACAACACTATTGATTCTACCTTTCTTAGCTTCTACTTGCTGTTCCAAGTTATGTCTTCTTCAAATAAAAGAAGTTTAATACCTCATTCATATGATGGAAGAATGGTCTAATGGTAGAATATATGCAGATCTAGGAGTCTTGAGAGACCCAAGATTGCATCTGAACTCTGACATCTAGTAGATGTATTATCTTGGGCAAATTAGGGTCATTAGGTGGCACAGAAGATAGACTGTTGTGCCTAGAGTGGGGAATACTCATCTACCTGAGTTCAGGGCCTGTGAGTGAGCAATTTATTTTCACCCTGGGCTAGAGGAGGATACCCTGTCTCAAGACAAAGAATAAAGGAGGAGGAGAAAAAGAGGAGGAGGAAGAGGAAAAGAAGGTTTAGAGATTGTGTAGTTCACTATTGTTTTTTTTTTATACATAAGTAAATTGAGGCCTGGTGATTAAGTAAATTGTCCAAACACAAACAGCTATTAAATAGTGAAACCATAACTTGAACCCAGAACTTCTACTTCTATGCCTGGTTTCTTTCCATTGAAATACACTTTCCTGAATGATTAATGGATGAGCACATCATTTGAGATATAGCAGAGACAATAAAGGGTCAGAAGTAACAAAATGTCAAAGCAGGAATAATTTAAAGAAAAAAAGTGCCATAATCAGTCAATGAAGGGTGGTTTCCATGAGAATGAAGTCTGATTTTGTATATATGTCTTCAATTTCATTTCAGAGGTGGGTAATTCATGTGTACCTTGTTTCATGCTGCAAGTATGGAATCTTTTCTATCAAATCTCTAGTTAGTGTTTTGTTTTAAAGATAGACACCTTTAGCAGTTCCCATCAAATTTTATTAGACTCTTTCTTTCCTTGCAGAAAACTTCATGAAACCCCTTCAAAGCATCCCGTAGTGTGAACTAAAATAAGTCTGATGGTAGAACTTTTGATCTTAACTTTCCAACATAATTAGCCAATCAAACAGCAGTAGGAAACAGATAAATTTTATCATCTTTCTACTTGGTACAACGAAAGGTTCACTACACCCTGATCCCTAGTATAATTTGACAGTGTTAGGAGATGCAGTATTTTATTTCCTCATTCAATAAAACTGGGTTCTAGAGACACATGGCAAACATTAATAATACTGAAATGTAACACAAAAATTTACAGCATGTCCTTCAAGCACTACAGCTCATTTAAGAAATAGCATACCTCAAGCATATATTACATTTTCATAAATAAAGTTCAGGAAGGGATGTGTACATAGAGGTATGTGTTCTAGAGAAAAACCAAAATACATAAATGTAGAAAATTATAGTAAAATGAAATACCAATGCTACAGTCATGGATGGAGAACATCTTTAGGCCTATTTATTGCTAACAGGAGATGGACATGAGTAGTTCAAATATTGACCCCTAGAAATTAACTTCTCAGAATGATTATTATTTCACTGGAAAGCTGTTCTTGTTATAGCCATGGCAGCTGTTCTCAATTGTAACCTTAAAACCAATACTTTCTTCTATATGCAGTCAGGACAAATAATAATCCACCTTTCTGTAGGACTCTAAAATTTTAAAACACATTTGTCAAAATCCTGTGAGGTAGACTATGTATGCCACTTCATTTTTAACTGAACATATAACTGAAAGTAAGAGGAAGTTGCTTTTAAGTGGAAAGAAAACTGGATTTGGAGTTAGTGGTTAAGTGACTCCACGTCTGTCACTGGTTAGTCTTATATAAATAACTTTAGTAAACCTTTAGGTGTCTCATTTACTTTAACTGTAAAGTGAAATGATTTGATTCTCTGATGAAGAAATTCTTAACCTCTGGTGTATGAAAATTTTTTAAATGTTTTGATAACTATTTTGATATAGTATTTCTTTTGCAATCCCATGTAGTTTATTTTATGCATTTAAAATATCACTGAAAAAAGGATCCAGAGATTTCACCAGATTGCCAAAGGAGTCATACAAAAGGTTAAGAAAATCTACTCAAATGTTTCTCTCACCTCTAAATATTTGCACAAGTTTAAATAGCTTGTAAAGTATTGAAGAAATGATTTAAAAGTTTTCCAGAGGCATCTGTGATTACAGCACTGGATACAGAATCAGAAAGGCCTGGGTTCAGATATGACCTCAGAAATTTACTAGCTGTGTGATTCTGGGCCAGGTAATTAACCTATTTTCCTCAGTTTCCTCAACTGTAAAAACATCACCTACCTCCAAGGGCCGTTGTGAGAATGCAATGAAACAATATTTGTAAAGCACGTAGCACAATGTGCTGCACATAGTGGTCACTATATAATGCTTATTTCCTTTTCCCTTTTCTTTCTGATTAGAGACATTTTATCATTTCTAATACAAAATTCTCCCTCTCCAGGACTACATTACATTAAATGTTAGGAGTGTAAATAAAGTCTATGATGCATCAAAACGGATCTAAAACATGTGTTAGGTGCCTAAGTAATTCAAAATAGAATTGGACTAATTAAAAAAAAAAGCAAGCATTTACTAAATGCCTACTGTGTACTAGACACTTAGAATACCTAGACCAAAATTAACAATTTCTACTGTCAAGGAGATAGTGTTTAGTCGGAGTCCAGAAAGCATTTAGTATTTGGATGATAGCTCCTAAGTTAGACCATTCTTTCTCAGAGAGGAGGAAGAGAAGGTAAGATTTTGGTTTAGCACCACATCTCCCCACTAGGTGATGTCGTTTCAGGTTTCATTCATTCTCAAACATCCTATTGAAGGAAAGTCTCCATCTTAGCTTTAGATGGTGGTAATTTTCCTGAAAGTAAAAACTTCATTCACCATATGACAGTAAAACTAAAAACATTGTTAATGAAGAGCTCATCCATTTTTAACCATGTCACCTTTTCAGGTTAATTGTTATTTTGGTAAATATGTATATGTGTGATAGTGGATAGGGTAGTCAGAAAGGCTACTTTCTTTACCTCCTACCTACTAGGGTCTTGGAAGTTGAATGTCAGTATGGTTTAGTAGTGATTCCAAAGACATCTGTGTGTGCTATTGAGCAGGAAATTTAAGTATTTCTGACAGGTACCCTGGATTTAGTGACATAAGTGTTCAGAGAAAGTATAGATAGCAACCTATGAATTGGAATTCTGTAGGAGAAGTCATTCTAAGAAAGATATCAGGATCTGAAGAGGAGAATTCTAAAGGCATAAGATACAGAAAGAAACAATTCTGTTGAGGAGGAAAAGTGTTTTTATTTTTTTCTTCCAAGGTGATATTGGGAAAAGGAAGAAGATCAACAGATTTCTTAAAGTCCAAAGCAAAATGATAATGGATACAGGAGAAAATTGAAAAGTACTCAACTCTCAATTTGCTTCTATTTTTTCCCTTCCAAACAGAACAATCTTTGGATTAGAAAGGAAAGGAGGGAGGGGAAGATTACTAGTGTGAAACAAGTAGGAAGATGGACAAAAAAAAAAGGCACTGAGATGTCTTTGTCAATGTACAGTAAAAATGCAGCTTGAATATGGAAAGAATAGGTAGATATGGTTGCTGAATGACTTTCAGTGATCTTTAAAAGTTAATGGAGTATGAGAGGTGCAACATGATTGGAGAAGGGCAAATGTTTGGATTTTATTGTTTATTAAGGATGACAACAGTATGTAATTATAGATTAGTGATTTGACTTTGATATCTGACTAAATGCTAAAACATAAAAAGGATAATTACTGATCAGTTTGAAAAAAGAATGACTTATCATTTATAAAAAAAATGGGATCATCAAGAATAAGTCATGTCTAATTAAACTCATTTTCTTAAATAGATATACCAGAGGATACCTCAGAGGAATGTTATTCATATAATTTACCTGGATTTTAACTTGTGAAACATTGGACAATCATGCTATTGTTATACAAAATATGGGGAAATGTTGACTAGATTATAGCAATATCTGGCAGACTCAAACTAGTTTGAATGATTAGACCTTTAAAATAGTCTTAGATGATTGGTGGAGTTGTGAATTGATCCAACCATTCTGAAGAGCAATTTGAAACTATAACCAAAGGATTATAAAAATGTGCATACCCTTTAATCCACCAATGCTATTTCTAGGGCTATATCCCAAAGAGATCATAAACATGGGAAAAAGACCCCACTTAGGAAATATTTATAGCAAATTTTTTTTTTTATGGTGGCCAAGAACTGGAAATCGAGGGGATGCTCATCAATTGGGGAATGATTGAAGAAGCTGTGGTATATGAATGTAATGGAATACTATTGTACCATAAAAAATGATGAGCAAGCAGACTTTAGAAAAATCTGCATACTTCCATGAACTGGTGTAAACAGTAACAATCACACTGTTCAATGACTGACTTTGACAGACTTAGCTCTTCACAGTAACGCTAGGACCTAAAACAACTCCAAAAGACTCATGATGGAAAATGCCTTCCACATCCAGAGAAAGAAATAGAGTCTGAAAGAAGATTGAAGCATACTATTTGCTCTCTCTTTTTTGTTTTGTTTTATTCTTTCTTTTTCATGCTTCTCTCTATTCATTTTATTTTTTCTATATAACATGAATAATGTGAAAATATATTTAATAGGCATGTATCTATAGATATATAGATATATAGAAATATAGATATATATAAGATTTCATGCAGTCTTGGGAAGGGGGGAGGGGAAGGATTTAGAGAAAATTTAAAATTTAAGGAAGTGAATGTTGAAAACTGAAAATAAACGAATTGATTTTAAAAAATAGTTGGGTGGTGGAGCCAAGATGGTGGAGTAGAAAGACATACATACCCTAGCTCTCCCCATAGAGCCCAAAAAATGCCTGTGAAAAATGACTCTCAACAAATTCTAGAGAAACAGAAGCCACAGAATGACAAAATGAGAGAGATTTTCAGGCCAAAGTAGCCTGGAAGGCTGACAGGAACAGTCTCTCACAGGGCACAGAGCAGAGAGCAGCCCAGCCTTGACCCTGTGCCATAGGGAAGAACAGGACCATAATAAGCCTTGAGGACAAAATTCCCAGTAGCAGCTGCAGTTCTCAGATCGCTCAAACCAGAAGCGCCAAAGGCAGCTTCAAAGGTCACTGAGAAAGCTTTCTCACCTTTGTGACAATGGCACAGGGTCCTCATTGAGCCCTGGCCCCAGGTTGTGGTGGCAGTGGCATGCATCAGCAGCAGCACCATCCATTTCTGGAGCCCTCAGCCTAAAGGTCCTGGGGGAATTGAGCCCCTAATCTGGGTCTCAGTCCTGAGTGGCAGCCCTGCCCTCCACCTAAATCCCCTGGGGAAACTAAGCAGCTAATCTGAATCTTAGCCATGGGCCTTGCCCCAGAGTGACGAGTACTGGCATGGCTGAACTGGAGACAGTTGTGGAGAGTGAATTCTACTACTCGCAGATTCTGGGCAGAAAAGTTTTTGATTGCTCCCAGACCAGTGTACAGGCCAGGAGAGGAGTAAACGGCTCTCCTTTGATTGTGCCACCTTGGAGGAACTGTGAAATTTCAGGTCCCCAGAGTATACCCTCCTCTTGACAAGTGATTCAAAAGTCAAGCAACTGACTGGCAAAATGCCCAAAAAAATGGGAAAAAATAAGACTACAGAAGGTAACTTTTTATGGTGAACAGGAACTTTTATCCATCCTTTTGGATGAGGAAGAAAAATGCATATGTCAGAGAAAGTCAAGATTTCTGCATCCACTAGCTCAAAAATAAATATACAGTGGCCTCTGGCCATGGAAGAGCTTAAAAAGCAAGTCAAAAGCTTGCTAAAGGAGATCCCAAAAAATGCTGAAGAAAATACCACCTTTAAAAATAAGCTAAATCAATGGGCAAAAGAGGTTCAAAAAGCTAATGAGGAGAAGAATACTTTAAAAAGCAGAATTAGCCAAATGGAAAAGGAATTTCAAAAGCTTACTGAAGAAAATAGTTCTTTAAAAATTAGAATAGAGGAGATTGGAGCTAATGATTTTATGAGAAACCAAGAAATTTCAAAACAAAACCAAAAGAATGAAAAAAATAGAAGATAATGTGAAATATCTCACTGGAAAAACAAATGACCTGGAAAATAGATCCAGGAGAGACAATTTAAAAATTATGGGAGTACCTGAAAGCCATGATCAAAAATTGAGCTTAGACATCACCTTTCATAAAATTATCAAGGTGGGCAAAATAAATATTGAATGAATTCACCAATCGCCTCCTGAAAGGGATCCAAAAAGAGAAATTTCTAGGACTCTTGTAGTCAAATTCCAGAGTTCCCAATTCAAAGAAAAAATATTGCAAGCAGCTAGAAAGACATAATTCCAGTGTTGTGGAAATACAATCAGGATAACAAGAACTACATTAAGGGATCAAAGGGCTTGGAATATGATATTCCAGAAGTCAAAGGAACTAGTATATAAACCAAGACTCACCTACCCAGCAAAACTGAGTATAATACTTCAGGGGAAATAATGGTCATTCAATGAAATAGGGGACTTTCAAGCATTCTTGGTCAAAAGACCAGAGCTGAAAAGAAAATTTGACTTTCAAACACAAGAATCAAGAGAAGCATGTAAAGGTAAATAGAAAAGAAAAATCATAAGGGACTTACTAAAGTTGAGCTGTTTATATTCCCATATGGAAAGATAATATTTGTAACTCTTGAAACTTTTCTCAGTATTTGGGTAG